>CAJDSM010055979.1:0-14060 GCA_903981925.1 Ostrea lurida | reverse complement strand
CTTTAATGATTGATTAAGTTAATCAATAATCGATATATCTATTCACAATTACATAATTATGTACATCCAATCATTGTCAGCAAATGAAAATAAAACACGATGTAAATTCTATTATAATTTTGGATTTTGATGTTAACCTAAAGTGAAAGATGCTGGGAACACACACGAGCTACAACTGTAGGACGGACTTACTTGCGAGTGAGGGAAATTTATATTATTCGGCATCGGTCGCGGGGTATTTAAAATGACTGTCTTCATGTGCGTGCCCCAGACTGAGCTAAGGCTTGCAGACATAGCACTAGTATCAGCTGTCTGTCAGTCGCACTGGTTTCGCTTCTCATTGCTGTCCAAATCAACAGGACTTTGTGGTTACAGTTCACACATGGCAGTACAATAGTCATCATAAGTTATTATTTGTACTACCCACCGGAGCATAGAGTGCATGTACTCAGTTTTTTTTGAATACATTGTATTTGTATCAATACAGAGTATTGTAAATAACAGCATCTATCAGAAGCAGCTGTCATGTTAATTACATGTAAGTGTTTGTATACGAGATATTGTGTATAGGATGCAGTCTTGATTCATATCGCCCTCCAATACACTTAGTTAAGATTACGTCAAATATATATCCCATCCATGTACCCACCCGTAAGGAGAAATTTTCCGCAAACAAACGACAGTTTAATGTTAAGAAGTATAAAAATCAGTCCATTTAGCCAAGGGGAAACACAAAAATATATACACTGTATACAATTAAGTTGACATGGTGCATGCGCAGAATTTGAATTTTCCACGCAACTTCTCGATTTTATCAGTTAGTACTTGTATATGGAGACGAGCTTAAAACTGTTTATAAAACTTAGAACTTGTTACAGCGTGTGGTAGGAATTTTCAGTGATTATATACGAATAGGTAGCGTTGTATGTTGTAATCATTCTTTTATGTTGGCTCACTTCTTATTGGCTGTATGTTGTAAACACTCTTTGTGTCGTCATTCTATTGGCTGTATGCTGTAAACCACTCTTCGTGGTTGACTCATTCTTTATTGGCTGTATGCTGTAACACTTCTTTGTGTCTGGCTCATGCTATTGGCTGTATTGCTGTAAACTTCTTTCGTCTTGGCTCATTCTTATTGGCTGTATGCTGTGAAACATTTCTGTCTGGCTCATTCTTATTGGCTGTAGTGCTGTAAACACTCTTTTGTGTCGGCTCATTCTTATTGTGTATGTTGTAAACACTCTTTGTGTCGGCTCATTCTTATGGCTGTATGCTGTAAACACTCTTGTGTTGCCATTCTTATGGCTGTATGGCTGTAAACAACTCTTTGTGTTGGCTCATGCTTATTGGCTGTATGCTGTAAACACTTCTTTGTGTTGGCTATTCTTATTGGCTGTATGCTGTAAAACATTCTTTGTAGGCTCATTCTTATTGGCTGTATGCTGTAAACATTCTTCGTACTGGCTCATTCTTATTGGCTGTATGCTGTAAACATTCTTTGTACTGGCTCATTCTTATTGGCTGTATGCTGTAATAAACACTCTTTGGTTGGCTCATTCTTATTGCTGTATGTTGTAAACACTCTTTGTGTCGGCTTTGTGTTTGGCCCATTCTATTGGCTGTGAGCTGTAAACACTCTTTGTGTCGGCTCATTCTTATTGGCTGTATGCTGTAAACACTCTTTGTGTTCGGTCATTCTATTGACTGTATGCTGTAAACACTCTTTGTGTTGGCTCATTCTTAATTGACTGTATGCTGTAAACACTCTTTGTGTTGGCTCATTCTTATTGACTGTATGCTGTAAACACTCTTTGTGTTGGCTCATTCTTATTGGCTATTATGCTGTAAACACTCTTTGTGTCGGCTCATTCTTATTGGCTGTATGTTTGTAAAACATTTTTTGTGTTGGCTCATTCTTATTGGCTGTATGCTGTACATAACACTCTTTTGTGTGGCTCATTCTTATTGGTGTATGCTGTAAATACTCCTTGTGCTTGCTCATTCTTATTGCTGTATGTTTTTAAATAATTTTTTTATGTTGGCTCATTCTTATTGGCTGTATTTACTGTAAACACTCTTTGTGTTGGCCCCATTCTTATTGGCTGTATGCTGTAAACACACTTTGTGTTGGCTCATCTTATTTGGCTGTATGCTGTAAACACTCTTCGTGTTGACTCATTCTTATTGCTGTATGCTGTAAACATTCTTCTATGGCTCATTCTTATTGGCTGTATGCGTAAACATTCTTCGTGTTGACCTCATTCTTATTGGCTGTATGCTGTAAACACTCTTTGTGTTAACTCATTCCTATTGGCTGTATGCTGTACATAAACACTCTTTGTGTTGGCTCATTCTTATTGGCTGTATGTTGTGTAAACACTTTTTTTGCTGGCGTATGCTATAAACATTAATTATGTTGAATGTATGCTGTAAACATTATATGTATTGGTTGTATACTGTAAACATTCTTTGTGTTAGCTATGTGTTGTAAATATAGTGCTGGCTGTATACTGTAAACATTTTTGTGCTGGCCGTATGCTGTTAACATTCTTTGTGTCTGTTGTTTGTTATAAACATTCTTGTGTTACATGTAGCTGTATGTTTTTTATTGTGATGACATTGGCTGTATGCTGTGTTCAATATCCGGACCGTAAAAGCTTACATAAGCACATCCAACCCGAATTCCAGTGCAAGTTGTCGATCGATTAAAATGCGGGGTTTTAGAAGGTACTAGTACTTGTTTACTAGCAAAGTAAAATTTTAAGTATCTACGCAGTTTAGATTGAGACACATATCTCAAAATATTGGAATTTAATGCCACAAACAAACGAATTCTTTACCGACCTAAATGTCAGTGCTCTGATAGTAATCCAGAAGATTTTCCCCCGATTCCTTTGAATACGTTAAACAATAAAATTCCAAACTTCGGTAAGATGGAATCGAAAGAAGGAAAGCCAAATATTTTTGTTCTGTTTTATATAATTGTCCTAATGTAGCATTATCCAGTCCAACTTGATATTCTAAATTGCATAACAGGAGATTTTACGTCACTACCTCGGTTGTTCAGTTAATCCAGATCATGCTAAATAAGATAACGAGCGCCGTCTTTCTAATTAGTCGCTGGTCATTCTAGTTTTACATCAGTATGATCCTTGATCAAGCATGCTATTTAGAACTTCATTATGTACACGAAAGTCATCTAATTCCATGAGATTATAATCACCATTCAGTTNCTCGGTTGTTCAGTTAATCCAGATCATGCTATATAAGATAACGAGCGGCGGCTTTCTAATTAGTCGCTGGTCATTCTGGTTTTACATCAGTATGACCCTTGATCAAGCATGCTTTTTAAAACTTCATTATGTACACGAGAGGCATCTAATTCCATGAGATTACAATCATCATTCAGTCGTCTAAGCCAGAGATAACTTGGAGAGTCGCCCATGTTCTTCTTTAATAGAAAGAAATTATTGTACTTATTATAACACTAAAATAAATAAATAAATAAATAAAGGGAGGGAGGGACATGTCGTGTGAAATAGTTCTTTCCCTCACGGAGTTTATCATCAACATATAGGCCTACATGTAAATGATAAAAGAAGCCAACTTTGCCGATTGCCTTCAGTATGGAAAGTATTTTTACGTATATTTCATTTATCATCAATCAGTCCTAATTAGGCTGGATTCAGAAGTGGCAGAGTTAGAAAAGGCGGGATTTGCATGGTTTTATGAGAAAGGAGGCATGCACCACAGTGAAAATATTCTGAGATTCCTTCTACAAAATAGGGGAAATATCTTTAAAGTTTAAAATCATCATATTGTACTCAATAATGCACAGAGTTGTCGTTCCTTTCTCTCACTTACATGAGAGCTCTGTGCAAGAGAATGCTCCATGTCGTGTAAGAAAAGCCAACAGACCCTGACCTTCCCAAGTAATCCGGAAATATCCAAGATATGGAACTTGATTTGGTCAAGATTGTATGATGGGAATACTAGGCTTAATGAGATTGGGCTCGTCATTGTTGTAATCCTGAGATGACCAAGACGCATCTTAATTGACTTGGTCATGGTTTTAAAGTTGGAAATATCAGGCTAATGTTGGTAGATGACATCCTGGTTCGTCCATATTGGTAGGTCAGGATTTTAATGGATTATATAGAACATGACTTTGGGGGTCCTGTTTGGCTTTTTCATAAGTAGCAACGTTTCTTTATCCATGAATGTTTTCAA
Source organism: Ostrea lurida (assembly GCA_903981925.1). NCBI lineage: Eukaryota > Metazoa > Mollusca > Bivalvia > Ostreida > Ostreidae > Ostrea > Ostrea lurida. The sequence continues at coordinate 9,830 of CAJDSM010055979.1, read as the reverse complement.
GGAATATGCTTCTAGGCATTATCAAATGGTGACCATCTTCAGAAAAATATGGGGAAAAAATCCCCACTGACGTGCTTTGAGACGAAGGATGACGCAACACGTTAAAATAGATTCAGTGTTTCAGATACAATAAGAGCATTTTATTAAGATGGTCTTACGTGGGGTCCTTTTCTCAACATCATGAACAAAATGTGTTAATTTTATTTGTGACGTAATTAATAATTCATGTGCACTTTTGTCCATAGATAATTGTTGCAGCTATTATTTAATTCATAAACAATTTAAAACAACGCGTTTAATTTTTTGAAACATAATCGATACACATACTTGGACAATCCGTCCTTTTCATGCCAGTCATATATATTCTAAAACTTATTAAAAACGTTTTTCTTAAAATCAATCTACGGTGTCGGTATAGTTGTATTTCTATGTCATGTTGCAGAAGCAGCGCCATGCATGTTTATTTTCGTTTTCGGACGATTATATAAGCCGTTTTGTGATTGGCTCCAGGGTACAGGCTGTAGCACCAATCATATACTCCGCTTCGTGGCCATGTTTTGAATGGTGCCCTTGACTTGTGAAGAAAACACATAACTCTAGAGGTGTCCAAGAAACTGGATTTGGTATCTCGAGAAACCGAGAGTAGAGTTAAAAGTTCAATGAATTGATAAAAACGGTTTAGAAAACGAGACCAGTGTACACAGGGTATTCCGAAATCTCGAGATATGCGAGATAAATGTCGATTCTTAATTCCTGACGCTTAAATAGTTGGAGTAATTTCAGATAAACAAGCGCATCCGTACTATGCTTTCGTCAATAAAAGAATGGAATGCTTCGAAAAATTGCATACCCGTCCTCTTTTAGTCAAACATCGATTTACAGAGGCGGGTTACTTTTGCAAACAGAATGGCGCCGTTTTACGGTGTAGATTGATCCCTTATGACAGCATGCCAAATGACACTATACAACTACTCCTTCATATGATATAAAAAATATATTCTAAGCAGACTTGGAAGAGAAAATGCTTCCCCGTTAAGCGTATAATTCGTGATTTGTTAAATTTTTAGAAGATAATTCTTATTAAAACCCGCGATCCGTAAAGAATCTTTCCCACACGCCGTAAAGATGGGATGCTGACCCGCACAATTACTGGGGCCCAAGATAAAGATGTTAGTTGTTTTGTGTGGACATGATTAAGTTGGGGTAACCCTCGTTTTAAACATAACTTTAACTCTCTCCAGAGCGTAATTATACATCCAGAAAACAAACTTTTTTGCTTTCGTGTGTGAACGGAAAGAAAATCGACGCAAGAAATTGATGAATTGATTCATTTTCTTGTTTTACGTTCCCCACCGACATTTGGAGGACGTCTCCTTTGCCGGTGAAGGCTTGCAAAATTAGGCCTAGCTCGGCACTTAGGGCCTTGAGCAGGGAGGGATCTTTTTTCGTGCCAACCTTGCTGTGACACGAGGCCTTGGTTTTTTGTGGGTCTCATCCGAAGGACGCCCCATTAGTCGGCTCTTACGACACGCAAGATGCATGTACACTAAGTGGTGGATACCCCACCCCACTGAAGTTACACTTATAAATAAATAGATTTTAAAAATACACTCGATAAATTGAACATGAAAACTTTAGGAATATTCATTGACTGTAGCACGTTGTAAGATTTATTAAGATGTCAAGGGCAATGATACTAAAATTAGAAACAAGAATTATTGATCAAAGCATCCGAATCGGCCGCTGCAAAAATTAAACATTTTAAATAGATTCCTAGTTCAAAGAAACATACAGAAACGACCGAACATATATACTCTTGTCCCCTATATTCTGTTCATGCCATCCAACTCCGACCTATTTTATTAGGCAGCTAGATTGCACGTATGAGAATTGATTTCTAAAATGTAACGCAATCAAGCATGAGATAGACAAATGGGCAAATATACAAATATTTGATTTTGAATGTAAAAAAAAATTTTTTTTTTTGCAGAAACATGCGGTGTCTCTAGTTAAAAGGGCATACCCCGGATCTTGTGTCACATCGTGGCGAATTGCCATTTTTGGACTGGATGTACTGCTGGTAAATTTGGCTTGCAAGATTGATTATTTAACGCAAAAGCTAGCAATAAAATATACAAATTTTAATAATTTGAAGTCGTTGCATGTCCACAAACAAAATAACTGTTATTATTCTATCCATTTATAGAAATTAATACTAGAAACCCATAATGAATTGCTTTCTATATTTTACACAACTGCCACTTGGGAGTACTTGTTTGTAACAAAATTTGTTTAAAGTTGTGATTTCATAATTATCGATTGATAATGAATGAAAATGAAACGCATTGATAAAGCAGTTATTCTGACTTGTAATTAATAATTTTATAATATTATCTTGAAATTTTTTTTATTAAGAACTATTACTAATATTATTGATAAATTCAATTTCTTGAAACACTAAACATTTCCCCCTTTAATTCACCATGCGCACTTTGGAACACAACCTGCTACCGATAATAAATAAAAATGTGGTTTTGAAATTTACAGCTTTTATTGTAAATTGTTAAAATACGTAGCCATCCCGCCCCTTGCATTCATAGATCGATATAGCAAGCGCAGCGACCACTTTTGTGGCGAGTTCTATGGTTAATTCGTGCAACGCAATGCTATTAACATATTGAATTCTACATATCAAAATAATGCGTATTGTGTAGTGTTCGGTTACATCATGGGGGACAAGAACTCATGAAGTGCATGTTCTTTTATCAATACTTCTTGTCAATGAACTTGCAACAACTGATTATTTATTTTATATGCTCTTATTTACAATTGCTGATTGTGAAATTGGAAAAAAAGACAATTAGAGAGAAATCGTTAATTGTTAATGAAAGACAGCACTGCTGAGTAATGTACTAGCTAGCTAGTGATCAGCGCCCTCGCCGGGAAACAGTTCGCACAGTGAATGTTAATCTGACGAAATCTAATGAATTTTCACTTGATAATTGTTGATAATATTTTCTCATTAGCTGAGAAAGTGCCAGACTGAAGGAAACTCTAAGATTGAAAATTCAAAGATTGTAAACAAAAGGTCGCTGGCCTTTAGTGCAAATTATATGGTTGGAATTCCCCTATACGAAAGTATTATTTTGTAATTTGAAATAATGTGTTAATATTTTTAGAGGGGGCCCCAGCCCCTCCCCCCTTTTTTTTTGGTGACCTAAAATCATCCTTATGGTATAGAATTTATAGCTAATAAACCCCTAAAATTCACTTAAAAGCCTTTAGACCAATAGCTCCCCCCCCGGGCTTATTCATTCTAAACCTCTAGCCAGCAAAGTATGGCAGACCCGCTTTTTTTCAAAGGACCCCCCCCCCGCTTTCGACAAATCCTGGAATCCGCACTGTTCATTATCAGTTTGTGTAGTTACATGTACTACATGCATTAAATATTAAAACCATACATTGCTTTAATTTGGTGTTAGTTAGGGATTAACATTTTCAACCAACTTATTAAGTTAGATAACTGATTGTTGGAAAAGTTTTAAAATGTTTTCAGCAAATTACGCAATTATTCAAGTTGTTGCGGAAATGACGATTTCTATCCGGCAAGTGGAAAATATTATTTTATAATCGGCTACGCCTCGGTTGACAATGTTTTTCTCGGGTGAAAATTTTCAATGTTACCCTCAACTACATGCAATATTTATATATTGTTAATCTTAATGAAATGTAACATAAGTAGCATTGTGGATTCCTGTTTCCAATGTATAAAAATTATTTTGAAAATGCAACATTTCTGTAAAATGGACCGTCTATTATACACAACAAAGCCATACTTTATGTGTAGCGTTCGTTAAGAATTGTAATATTGTTTACATAAGTACTTTTTTTTTTGTGTTACAAATAAATCTTTAAAAGTTGTCACAATAACAGTGTGCTATTTGAAAGACCCAAATCTTAGTGATCCCAGCGCAATACACAAAATCATAGAATAACTATCTTGAAGTGATCTTCGAGTATTTCATCCACAATATTTTTAAAGAGCAGACGTATTGTAAAGTTGTCTATTTTTATACGTATAGAAATTATAATGATAACAGTGGTAAATAGTTTTGGTCCTTGATCATCCAATTTTCTGGTTTATAAAAAAATATACATCTTCAATTCTGGGAAATTTATATATTTTTTTTTTTTTTTACTGATTTGAAGGATGGTAAGGATGAAATTACTGTCAACCCCATTATACGTAATTTTAAAGGTTATTCTATTGTAGAAGTCAAAAATGTAATGAGAAATAGACAGACAGACAGACGTGATTAAAATATATCCGCACAACTGTGTGTATATATTTTCCTCAAATGCAAGAGTCAATTGATGCATTTCATCTACTTGGTAGTGCAAGTTCTTGAATCTTAAATATCCCCTTCATCATGTTCCAACAGTTTAGGATGAACAGATCACAGGTGGATATGAACCCCCGTCTAAACGACAGATTCCAAAATACATTTCAAACTAGAAATACTGTGAGCAAATCATTCAATTCAAATTTTAAAGTTTGTTTTTGGAGGCAAATTTCCTGGTAATATGCACAACTACATGTACATATGATGTCCTTGCTACATATCAAGTTTCGTAAAAAAAAAAATCGGTAGTAGTCTCAGAATAGGTTATTTATGGGGATTTACGGCAAATATTTAAGTACTAAGGGGCATAACTCCACAAAAATTTCCTGGTTACATGTCCTTGCCACATAAATCTGATTGGTAGTTTACTAGTTTCAAAGGAGTTGCGCTGAAAAAGTTATTCATGAGGTTCTAAGTTCAAAGGGGCAAAACTCCACAATAAATGGAGCGGATCAATAAATTATCTGATAATATGCACTCAGTATGATAACTTGCTACATATCAAGTTTTCTAAAAATCGGATCGTTGTTGTTAGAGGAGCTATGCGCTGACAAAGTTATTTATGAGGTTATGGCAAATTCTAAGTCAAAGGGCTATATTCACAAAACTAGATCAAAATTCTTAAGACTTAAATCATTAAAATGCTTTCTTTGTTGGATTATTGGGGTATGAAGAAACTACATTGCATCAAAAATAATTCATACCCCGCGTTTAATCGGTTTTTAACATTGTTTTTTTCTGCAATATGCTAGTTTCCTTCATCCACAATATACGCAACAAAGAAAGCATTTTATTGTTTTCATTTTATAATATTCATCGCATGCATTTTCTAAACATATAAACATCAGAATAATTGTCAAACAGATACATAAGTGTTGATTCATATTTCGTTAATACTTTTAAATGGACAGCCATTGAACCTTTGACCTTGGGAATCACTCCACATTGGACATAATGACATGCGGGCAAGTGACGCTACACAAAAAACCTAGGATCCAAATAAGTTATTGCAAACAACTGGATGATAAACGCAGTCAATTCTCAAAGGACAATATAAGAGAATAAAAATCAGTGAATGTAAACATTTGAGGGCAATATCGAAAACAATATACAAAAATGAATGTCCTTACTACATGTTAAAGTTTTTGTAAAAAATCGGCTCGGTAGTAATACAGAGTTAGTGCTGACCAACTTTCGTGCATGGACAACAAAGCCAAAAACAATACGTCTACCATACCAAAAAGTGTGGGAAGGGAGAGTGGGTATAAGGAGGGAGGACATAAAAAGGGAAGGTGCACAATGGAGAATCAGTAACAAAGAATCCCTGAAAGTTTTCACAGATTTTCATTGGAGTAGCAGATGGGATGCGGGACAAGACGGAACACAAGGATCACTATGAACTCCCCGCTTTGCTAGTGGGAGGCATATATTGATAATGAAGACCAAGCCGCCGGAATTCAATTCAAACCCAATCATACTTGGTTCATTCAATGCACCTTGCTCAATAAAATGAATAGTTTAAATTTCCTTCGATGCACAAAACCAGCTGTAATGATGTGTAAACAGCTTTATTTACAATGAAAATATATTAGACCTGAATAACGACGAGTAGGAACGAGAGAGGAACTGTACACCCTTCGCGGAACTTTCTCTCATTCCAAACTGGTTTTTATTCTTCAATAAATATGGTGCAGAGATATTCTATAGGGTTTGGTGGTCTGTTTGTCAAATAATAAATATGCAAAGAAGTACATCAAACTCAATGTCAGCAGTAAAATTTTTAATTGTCCGATAATGGAGGACCCCCCCCCCCCATTAAGATGATTTGTTATTGATGATACGATATTAAGACACTTGCATTATAACGATCTGTACTATACGCAAATACATTGCTTAAGAACGTTCACACATTTGTATGAATGTCACATTCTGTGATAGTTAGGTCTTCACAAGAGTTCATCCTACCCCTACACTCAAAATAGAGGTTTGCTTTATTTTTTAATCTTTAAACTACAAATAGTAACAGGCCCTTTTAAAAGTTGTTTACCTAATTTTTTTACATGAAGATGCAGTCATACTTTTTTTTTATTTTTCTGGACTCTGACACATCCAGTCAAACTAATTTTCAGACTAACTAGTTAGTAAAGAGAAATTTTTTAATCTGGTTGTCCAAAAACAAAAAAAACCAATAATTTTCTTCTTGAATGAAATCTATAAAAATTCTCAATAGTCTATCCAGTTTTGATTGCTACTAAAAATTTTAATTGGAGAATGAATTTCCCACATATACTCATCATCTCATTCAGCAGGCATCATATATACAATTTGTGCCTCACAAAATAACAACAAAACAATCTCCATAACCCCAGTATGTGTATCAGTGCTTTACGAATCACTAATTCTATTGTCAACAAAATCAAAATTCTGCACTTTGTGAGATTTCTGAAACCATGAGTATTCTGGTAGAAAGATTAGGAAAATTTTGAAGTGATTCAAGATTTTCTCAGAAATTTTGTTTTTCACATTTAGTGATCAAAATTTGTTTTCTAATGCTTTTGAAATGTTTCACAACAAAAATCAAGGTTACACTTAAAGCAGCTCATTGTAGATAGATTATTATTTGTTGAGTAAACAAATGTTGTGATACATTATTGTTTATAAAGTTTTTGATATTCTAATTTAATTCTAAAGTATTTGAGTTTTTCCAGATGTCTGTCTATTTATTGTATATTGCACTGTGAATTTGTTTTTCCCGCATAAATCATTAACAAATGTATGAAAATCGATCAAGTTCATCATTAATAGCATTTTAAGTATTCTTTGGGTTAAAAAAAATGTGCCATTTTAAATTTAAATTTGAGATTTTGTAAATTAAAGATGCTTCAAATTGCAAAATAAACATTTCAATGGCTTGTCTGTAAACATACAAAAGAAGACTAAAATACAGTTGGACTTCGATAACTCGAACACTGATATCTCGAATACCATGGTTATGTCGAACTGATATGGAAGTCCCAACAACCTATTTTCTATTTTCTTAGTATTTTACCCTTAATATCTCGAATTCACGGATATTTCAAAAATTTTTCTTGGTCCATCGAGTTCGAGAATACGAAGTTTGACTGTATTGTTGTTAGCTTTGCATTCATTCAGGTCCCAAGTTTGGCTGTTTACCTTTCTTGCGCTAGGACGGACATTCCACTGAGAAGGATGGGGACCACAGTCGTATCGAGGTAGGCTCGCGTTGGAAGAGACTGCAAGTCCACCCGAGGTCGCTTAGAAGGGTTTTCCTTAAGTTCTTTTTCACTTGTTATAATTTTCTGAAATGCACAATGCCAAATATATATTCTCATTCTTAAATTAAAAGTATGGAGTTTTATCATCATACCGTATCAATAGAAGTACAGGTAACACTAAAGTTAAAGTCGGCAAAAGAAGAGAGATTATCTCTACATAAGTTCCCTGCAGAGAGAGCTGCAGATAATTTTTGACACAAAGTGTATTTACTTCCACTGATTTTCAAATCAATGCTGATTTTCTTCTTGACAAAAAGCTTAAAGGTATTTTGATTTTTGGTATGCTTGTAATTCCATTGTGGAAGAATTTCAATATAATAAGATAGCTCAAGTAATTTGTTTATATTTTTTTTTTTTTTTTTAAGGTCGGAATCATCAGGTCCTCACGATTCAATCTATAGAATCTTCAAAGTGCAGCTTAACAACAACTTTGCTGACCCGTTTAATGATTAGATAGATCATACTTATTTCATTCCGCTATTCTTCATAGTCCAATGTGTATTTGAAATACCTAATACGTATGTATACGCCAAATTTCGAAATTCAATGCGTATTAATAAAAAGTTATGCGTATTTCAGCAAATATGCACCTAATATCTGGAGCTCTGGTTCCCTGCATTCTCTTTAGAGAAGTGGACAGTTGAAAAGTCGATCGAAGTGTAAGCGGTCTCTGGTTCAGACATTTACATGTTTTTTAGAATCAAAACATGTAGGTTTGTGAAAAGAAGTGGATGTACGCTATGCCTGTCCAGTAGGGCTGCGTATCGGGTTAAATTTTCGTATTGCGATATTTCCAAATGTATTGCGATATGTATTGCAATATTTTCAAATAAGAATATCAACGCTCTTTTCGCTTATTTCATTGATTTTATGATTGATTTCCATTCAGCATAATTTTGGAATAAATAACCAACGTTCTTGAATAGAGTCAGACACAATATATACTTGGTTGCTTTACTTCGTTGCTCTATTGGAAGTAGAAGAACGATATCATAGTGTTTTGAACAATCAAAGAATTGTTTCAAACATATGAAACGTGATATTTGCTGTGAGAAATCTCGAGTTTAAACGTAATTTCCATGCCCATTCATCTTTGCCGATATACCGGTATCCAAAAAACGTATCGCGATACGATATTATTTAGTAACGAATCGCAATATATCGGAATACCGGTATTATCGCACAGCCCTACTGTCCACTTCTCTAAAGAGAGTAACATTCCCTGAAATTTAAGTGAACAGGTGAACCGAATGGGCACCGCCACTTTATTTTGATCATTAGTTGCTTCTACAGCTATTTAAGTTTTAAATGTAAGTGTCACAAATACAGCACTCGGACATGTAATTTGATATTCAAATACTCCTTTGTTCAAAATCGGTATAATTATTGTTTGATACAGTTTAAACTGTTTTTTGTTTTTGTCCAATGACTGGTAGGCCTTTAGAATCAATTATCATATCTCTCTACCTGTACATTTTCTGGTACTTCTTGAGGTACAGGTGTCCCTGATTCTAAATCACCTGCTACTGATCCTGTATTCATTTGATCTGAAAATAAATGAGTTCAACGCGATGAGGAAACTCGGGTGCAAAAACCGCCAAAATAATTTTATTTCCTATCACATTAGTCTTACAACTTAGTAAACATGTGAAAAAATCAAAAGTAAAATGATATAGATATTACACAACATTTGACATTTTGAACTTATACTGTAATATGGTTATAAAACAACTTTTGTGTACAAACAACACTTTACCGTCCGCCATTTTCTATGTTATGGTCGCCCATGGTAATCTCGTGAACTAGCGCGAGATTTTATTTTACAGCTTAGTGCTCCAAGAAAGATAACTCTAAATTTGATATCTAACACCCATGGGTTTTCTCTTTGAATGCAACCGTGTGAGAGAGAAATGGACGATAAATTTATGAGAATAATTATTCATATATTATTCAATCTGCTATATTCAATACAATTTGAATAATAAATTGTCATTTGTTATATATGTATACAGGGCCGACTTTAAATAAAATTTACTTACTTGTCCGACATAGATTCAATCATTGTGATAACTAACTATATACAATTTAGAAAAAATAGGAAAAAGGATGCATTCTGCAGAAAATATATTGC
>CAJDSM010055967.1:0-16205 GCA_903981925.1 Ostrea lurida | reverse complement strand
ATCCTTACGGGATACACCGAATAGACATGATTATGGAAATTATGATTGTTGATTGATAAGAAATTGTCTATATACATGTACCTATAAGTAAGGTTGAAGAACAGGGCGAGTGTTTTTTTTTTTTTATCCCGTAACAGTTTTTGACAAATTTTGCTTCGGATATATATAAAAATAAATTTGCCAATAAGGGGACACAATTAGTGCCAATTGAAATACCAACGGAATGTTGGAAGAAATGGTATCCAACGACTACATAAATATTGTCTATCAGACACCCAAGCATGCTCTTGATATCTACGTCAGAGTACATGTACTTATGTATCTTGTTTCCCATTGACCAGACACTTGTGTTTTTTGGTGCCGTTTTTGTTCAAAAAGTAATTATTTACTTGCTGAAAAAACCTTGATTTTAATTTATCGTGAGGAATTATTGCACAAATGTATGGAGAAACCATACGTTTTGATGCAGTCAATTTTTGAAAAATCTCGTGAATTGAAGTTTTCCTAAACCTCTTTATAATTTTTGAGAATCCATATTTGATTAGCACCATTTCTGAAATATATAGTAGAACAGCATCTCTGAAGTGTCTCTTTAAAAGCTGTAAAAGTAATCTAGTTAGTAGTCAGGATAAAGGCTTGGTAGAGCACTTACTGGAAACAGCGATGTATTTTGTTTGTAAGGATTTTTATGCAATTTCGGAATCCAGTAAAGGTATGGTAATTCAAATTGATCCTGATTCTTGGGAATGCAATTCTAAATGTTCTACACCTCAATAATACCTATCAAGTCACATTTTATATGTATACAGTCCTAACAAGTATCAAGGAAAGCGATTTATGTTTCATTACCTTCCATTTAGTCTCCAAATCATTATTACCCTTGCATAAGAATGAATTCTGACTCGATACAATTTGCGGTCAGATAAGTTGTAGCATTCTACAGTCTAGTTTAGGTCAGCAAATTTTAAAATCTATGGCTGTTGCAATGGTAAAATAGCAAATATATTCTTGCATTTAGTTCAAATGCTGTGGCAGGCTTTTATGTAAAAGAAAAATTGACGATAATGAAAATTTATCAATATTTAAAGGTAGACACAGACGGACTCCTCCTAAGCACCTGACCCTACCTCTGGTGTGTCCTGGGGTCCATGTTTACCCAACGTTTGTTTTGTATTCTGTTTGGGTCTTACAAAATTGATTGCTATTCGTCATCCTGTCCTTTGCATTATGTGTTATTGTTTGTGATGCAGAGTTAAAATATAAAAGCAAAGAGAATATTTATCAATATCTTAAGTCCCAAATATGATACAGAACAAGAGTTGGACAAATGCAGACCTCTGGACACACCATAGGTGGGATAAGTTGCCTAGGAGGAGCAAGCATCCCCCTGTCGACAAGTCACACCCGCTGTGAGCCCGATGTCTTGATCAGGTAAACGGAGGAATTTGTAGTATACAAATAAGCGAAGATAACATCGTGTTAAACGTAATCATAATCCAAAAAAAATTACAAAATCGAATGTAGGGCAACACAGACCTCCGACAAAAGCGAAGGTAGGATCAGGTGCCATGGAGGAGTAAGCATTCTCTGTGACCGGTCACACCCGCCGTGAGCCCTTAGTCGAAATAAAGTAAACGGATTACCCGTAGTCAAACTAGTAGGGAAATGACAGTCTAACAAAAGGGTATGAAACAAATCAGTCAACATATGAATTAGTGATACTTTGTAATCGCAAACAAGGTCATTATAGCGACCGTAGATTGCGAAATGATGACTTTAAACGAGATTCGTTATAACCCTGCAACTTCAACTTTTGTGTTAGTAGTTGGCTTCGCTTTAAAAAATCCGCATACTCATAGCATGATCTTGTGTATCGAATCAACTGCGAGATATACAAACCATAAGCAGGTGATAGTGATATATTACGACATAGAAAGGGAAAGCTGACGATTGCAAAGTTAAAGTCATCACGCTTATCATATAATGTAGTTGTCAGTCTGCCATTAGAGTCAATGTTAAGTAAAAATCCAAATATGAAGCAGATCTGGCAGATTCTGTGGTGTATGAAAACAGCTTAACAATTGCTAAGACACACATCAGACAGCATCTGACCGAAATAACTCAAACCAATTATAAGTATCCTATCAAGTTATATGACACGATCAAAATAACTAAGATTGATCAATTTATTTATGTAGTACAATACGGTATACAAATGAAGAATTAGTCGAACACGGATCCCTTGATATACCAACGGATGAATGAAATGTATAAGAGGGATGATTATCCCCTTTCGACCTGCTACGCCGGCTGTGAGACCTGTATCTTTGTCAGGTAAACGGAGTGATCCATAATCAAAATTAGTGTATAGATAATGTCTTAACAGTTGGTATGAAACACAGCAAATAGCGTTGATCCATTTGCAGGTTGTATGGGTAAACTAAATCGTTATAACGACCACATACTTGTTACTCTATATAGTATTAATTATTTACAGAAGATATCACATTTCTCTTCTCAATATTTCTCAGTCAAATATAAAATGACGTTATACTTTTTTGAATTTTATATGTTATTTGTTTTACATATCATTGAGGTTAAGTTTTGCTCAATATTAGCGTGTGTGTACTTTAGACGAGTTTAGATAATCATATTCTAGTGATTTATTATGAATTGTGTATATACACCTGAGTATCAGCAATATCTTTGCAAATATATTTCTTTATCATGTCAAGTATGTTGGTTTACACTATTTTAGCCTTTAAATAAAACTAATAAAATGCCTTACGATATATTATTGTAATATAATAGATCAAAAGAAATTATATCACGACTTTTACTAAAGGCTCACTTTACTAAGGTCTCATGGCGGGTGTGAACGGTCAGCATAGGATGCTAACTCCTCCATAGCACCCGCTCCTGCCTTCACTTCTGTCGGAGGTCAGTGTTTCTCTCCACTCGACTTTGTATTTATGTTTTTGAGAAAATGATTACGTTTAACACATTGCTTACTTCGCCAATTTATATTAATATGTTATTATAATCATTCCTTTGATCCTATATGATTATAAGAGTAAGTCTTCTAGGAAAGACATATGTCGCCTGCCTACTTCTTTTCTTTTGAAAAAAATACGTTATCATTTAAAGTATCATCATAGTGGTAAATATATTATTATATTTTTCTCAGAATTTAGTTCTGTTCAACTTGCGTCACACAGGAAATGGACATGCGACAGATTCGAAACTGTGTTACACGATACAAGTCTCCATACTGATGCTCTGTACCAAATATCAGGAAGTTATCCTGTGTGGTTCCAGAAAAAAATGTCACAAAAATTATTTTGTGACAATTTTTTTTATGCTAAAGATATTCTAAGTTGCTTCAAACAGGAAGCTGACATGCGGCAGATTGGAAACTGTGTTACACGATACAGTTCTCTAAACTGGTGCTTTGTGCCAAATATCAGTAAGCTGGCCTGAGTGGTTCTTGTGAAAAATGTGACAGAATTTTTTGGGACACCAACGCCAGACAACGCTGTCGCCACAAGACGACGCAAAACGAAAGATAGTGATCTTTATATGACGCCTATGCTAACGCAGGCCGGCGAAACAATAAATGATATTGCTTGATTCATTGTTGTATCATTGATTTAATCAATTAATGTATATACTTAAAAATTATTGACCTAACATGTCACCGTATATCATTTTAGTGGTTTAAAGTACATGTAACATGTTTTCATTGGTACATTGCAAGATCATCTCAAAGCAATAGCAATAACCGCCATTTTAGCATCTTCTGTTAGACGTTACAGCTTGTTTTACTTGGATATCGATGGTCCTATTTTCCCCCAATTTTGATAAGCTTATATCTATATAAATTTAAGACCTGGTTGAATAGTAAACATTATGTCACTGCAATCTTAGTGTTTACTCGACGTTTCTACTTGCGTAGAATCAGAGTGGATTTCAACAAATTAACTATTAGAATTACTGATCATTTAAGATAGACATTTCCTTCTGCCGTTATGGTTAAAGAAGCAACTGTCTCTAATATCTAGTATTTGATTTAACATAAAGAATGGTCGTGCAAAGTTTTTAGAAGTCATATGTAGAATCCTATACACTCTATTTCAGAAGGAATTAGGACATTAGACAGGATACCTTGTGTCATGGCAGAGTGTGATACTGGTGGTATCAACAATAGCCTAACTACAGTAGAAACATGCAATATGTTTTACTGCAGCAAATCAAAGTGTGGTCATGTGAAGTGTCAAGAAGGAGGAGTATCTTGGAATAGGACGAATTTTCATACAAACACTGAGGGAGCATTAGAGGCTAATAGGATAAGTTGTAGAACGCTTTCATTTTCTTTTGCACGAAGAAGGGGGATAGTTGGAGGTCACTGGAGACCAACAAGATGTCGTTCTAAGCGAAAAGTTGCCATAATCATACCGTTCAGAGATAGAAAAGAACATCTATGCAGTCTTCTTAAGCATCTAATCCCTATTTTGATCGTACAACAAACAGAATTCAGAATATTTGTGGTAGAACAGGTAAAGATATATGCATGTTTTTTTTCTATCTACAAAACATTACAGCATAATATAATGTTAAATAGAATATACTGGTATTGCTTTATTGCAGATCGGGAATGGTGCGTTTAATAAGGGGCGACTGATGAATGGAGGTTTTCTGGAAGCATCGAAGATGTTCAACTTCAATTGTGTTTTCTTTCACGATGTCGATCTCATCCCAGAAAATGATGGCAATCTTTACGAATGTGGGGACATGCCACGCCATCTATCGGTAGCTATCGACGAAGATGGTTACAAGTAAGATACAAAGTATTTTTTACATGATATGCTGAATTCAAGAGCATGCCATGCGTATGATAACTTTTTAAAGCGAGACAACTACTACCAAACAAGTTGATGTTGCAGGGTCATAACAAATCTCGTTTGAAGTCATCATTTTGCAAGTTCTACGGTCGCTATAATGACCTTGTTTGCGATTGCAAATTATCACTAAGTTATATTTTAACTATTGTTTCCATACTTTTGTTAGATTGTCATTTTCGTACTAGATATGACGACGGGTAATCCCGTTAACTTTGCTTCAACTAAGGGATCACGGTGGTGTGACTGGTCGGCAGATGATGCTTACTCCTCCGTGCCACCTGATCCTGCTTTCGCTTTTTTCGGAGGTCCGTGTTGCTCTACACTTGACTTTGTATATATTTATGGAATTATGGTTACCTATAACACATTGTTTACTTCGTCAATTTATATTTCAAACAACATCAACATATCTTGATTGGATTATATGAAAAGAATAAGTAATAGTTTGGAAATAATAATTCGAAAGATGGGAAATTTTAAAACTTCCTGGAGTAAAAAGAAGAAATAAAAAATCGAGCAAAACAGTGCTTTGTATAAGATTCCCTAAATAGATATCAAACTACTGTATGGTTCCATAAATGAGTCAACTTCAATTTGTTTTAATATATAATTCATTGAAAACAACCATCTCTGTAAGTTAGTTTCATTAACTTACCAAACCTCANAATATCTGCACCTTATGGTCTTGGTGTCTTGTTTTCATAAACAGCCATTACACATATTATATGACTGTAAGAACACCACACTCAAGGTTTTCGTTTCTCTCTTACAAAGGATTATATAAGGAAATAGAACTCTAAAAGTTGATGTTAAAGTTTCATCAGTCATATTACTGCAATTGTTGGCAAAGGTTTTAAAAGTCATGATTACAATTTATGCCTAGGTGTTTCAGGATAAAAGTTTTAGATTTCATGAAAGTTAGAGCAAAATTGAGTTTAGAATGCTTGTTCAAACAAAGGATGTTTTTTTTAATGAAATATATAGCGTAAAATGTGAAAGTTGACTCATTTATGGCATTACGCTGTACATGTAAAATGTAAACATACGCTTGTTTACATCATTACGATAGAGGACAACATTTGGGTTTAATAGGCATAATAAGTTTATAGAAAAAATATCTGAATAATCGTGGTATTTCGTGTCCAAATGAGGAAGTTATCAAAATGAGGTGTTTTTATTATGTGTACATTTTATGTTTACGGAGGTCTGGCTTCATGAATTCGATGATATGATGTTGAATTCAGTAGATCAATTGGTGCACATAGTATGAAGTCAATGCTAAACAATTTGATGGTATTCATTATTAATCTGAATTTCATATTGACATTTTCTCTAAAATATATAATGCAGGCATTCTCATTATTTCTAGTAATTACAATAGCGACATTTCTACTAGAGTAACCGTCATCGGTATAACATTGTAGTTTGCCAATACAACATGCCTTTGGATCAAATATTGTCTGACATGCTTCATAATAATCGTTAGAACGTTCTTTATACACTGATCTTAACCACGGATCACTTTATTTATCTAACCAAGACTACAGCTCGCAGCAGGTGTAATCGGTCGACAGGGGATTCTTTCTCCCGTTAGTCACCTGATTCTATGTCTTGTGTATCCAGGGCTTCGATTTTGCCCAAGTCGTAAAAACGAAATCATGTATAGGAATATAATTGTTGTGTTTTGTAGATGTGTATTATGTTTAGAAATTTTATTTTTCGCACTGTAGGTGCAAAACTAAGCTGTTCAACAAATATTCTGCTTTCAAGATGTCATCTGACGCTTTACACAGAGGCTATATTATTCATTCGAAGATGATGGGCGTGTGTAATAATATTTGAGAATAAATGTTTTCTCCCTTCGTAAAACGAAGAAAACAACCACGCCCAACAACAAAAAACATCGAATCGCAGAAATATTTTACGCAGTAGCCAAAACATAATTGCTAGTGTCCTATAAATGTGCAATGTGGTTTTAGTATTTTCATTTTCTACGCAAGAACTTACTGCGTATAATCGGTTTTTGAATCGAGGCAGGCTACTTAGAAGCAAGTTGTTGTGATAGTGGTTTCAACAAGCACGTTTAATGACAACATATCGCAAATTCTATGTTCGTTATAACGAATTAATTGCCATTATGGTCTGTCAGTGGAGCAAATACTGTCAGATGTATTTAATGGCAAATGTTGAGCCGTTTTTCATACACTCATTTGACTACGAATTGCTACGTTTACCTGATCAAGACAATGGACCCATGGTGGGCGTGACCGGTAGACAGGATATGATCATTCTTGCTAAGCACCTGATCCAACATCTGGTTTATCCAGGGGTTCGTGTTTGCCCAACCCTTGCTTTTTATTCTATTTAGGACTTACGAAATTCATTATTGTTTGTTATATTTGCCTTACACACCATATGCAAGTGATGATGGAATGTTGCTACATGAATATGAAAAATTGTCGATGACGAAGCCGAAATGAATGTGTCTACTTTACAGTGGTTTCCCTTGGAAAAAATGTGTTTTATTGAAAACAAACAAATTATCCACTATATTAGGCAAGTAGAAAAGTCCACCCTTTTCTGTTTCAGCCGTTCATTGATATACATCTCCATGAGATGCAACAGGTCGAACCAAATTAAAGTTGTATATACCCATCGTACTATGTTACAATGGGATGATTAATATTATTGATGCTTTGATGATCAACTATTAATTGATAATCAATAATTGTAAAGCTTTCCTTTCAGATTAATGTATGGTTGGTTGGTAGGCGGAGTGTTAGGTTTTAGACCAGCACACTTCTGGAAAGTTAACGGATATTCCAATATGTTTTGGGGTTGGGGCGGAGAGGACGACGATATGCACTATAGGTGAGTAGATCTTAATTTTATTCGATATCAAAGGTTAGGGAGGGAGAAACATACAGTTCGTTCTCTTTTTCTCTTGATACCTCAACCTCGATTGATTCGTTGTTAATTCCTTAACGTCTCGCTCGAGAATTTTTCACTTTTATGGATACGTCCCCATAACCGGTGAAGTGCTGCGAAATTTAGACCCATACTCTGCATTTGGGATCATTGAGCAGGGAAATGTTTTTCTCATGTATCACCAGCTGTGGTTCTGTTTTGGCGGTCTCATCCGAGGGTTCGCCCCATTTAGTTGCCTCTTACGACAAGTAAGGGGTAATGAGGTTCAACTGTACCCCGGATCCTCACAGGAATCAACCTTTATGAAGAGAACCTTAGTAAATACACGTTCATTATAAAGACATCATATTAAGGCAAATGAAAGGACAAAACCACAATCAGTTCCCACATTTTCCACATAAATAATTTGTATGAAGGATGTATATTTTATAATTACTTATACGGAGCAAGAATATTACGCTATAACAGAAGAAAACAAATGAACGATATCAGCTCTTGTGTAGAATGTGGTACAAAGTAGTCCTGTGTTTCTTCATACATCATAGATATGCAGATGGAAAAAGAGATGATGAGGATAGATACTAAGAATTATTTTGAAAATAGCATTTGTTCTTATTTGAAAACCTAGTATGACGTTATACAACAGGCATATGAGAGACCTAACAATGACTGAAAGGATATTTGTTACCCGAATCGATCAAGAATAATTAATTATGTAATGTACAATACTCATAGGAAATCAGTTTTTGAATGCTGACGTATTTCATGTTGAAGGAAACGACGTTATCAAATCTGCAAAGAAATCTAAATATTTCGAATGACGTTGCTATAATCTTTTACCGTATATACATTTGTGGGTGGAAAATCGGCAGATACTATATCTTTTTAATAATACCCAACACCAAAGCTTTATTTTATTGTTGCATTATTTTGTTACAAAAATTCTAACTGAGCATCCAAAATACCACATAACGCATCTTCTAAACTCATAAAGACTAATTATTCTGCGTGCCAAAACATGTTTCAAATTTTATGACAAGAGGTGTACATGCCTCTTCGAATACCAAAAGTATTAGTTACAAAAGTATTAGCTTCCAAGGACTATGAAAGTTATTCCACTTTTTCTGTTTTTCATATCTCAGACAAATTCTTATATTCAACAAATATGGAAAGATGTGTATTTACACATATGTACAAGAGCAATATAACCCAACCCTCTAACGAAAACCTCTGCTTCTGAGATCATGAAATTTA
This sequence comes from Ostrea lurida, assembly GCA_903981925.1. Taxonomy (NCBI): domain Eukaryota; kingdom Metazoa; phylum Mollusca; class Bivalvia; order Ostreida; family Ostreidae; genus Ostrea; species Ostrea lurida. Next base: position 7,122 of record CAJDSM010055967.1, on the reverse strand, counting down.
TGATCTTGCAAAAGGAATACTTGCCCCACCAAAATATTTACTTAATAAATATAATTTGTATTCTATTTAGGACTTACGAGATTGATCACTGTTCGTTATCTGTGCCTTTGCTAATTCAAATGTTAAATATATAAGTACCCCTTTTCGTACACACCGAGAAGATCACTGGCACTGGACAGGAAATCAACATGAATGTGATGGAACTCTTCCAAATACACAAAGACGTAAGCCCAGTCTTGGACATCATTCATACACAAGACCAAACAAACACGATGTCACTCGTCATTCACTTTTATCTTACATCAACCAACAATTTGGTCCATATCATATTCGCACAAAACTTTTCTCTGTTTCATTGAGAGTTTTGAATACGTTATTATGAAACACCAAAGCTAGTTCACACTTGGATTCTTCAACACCAAAATCTAAACTGAATTCCATAATTATGAATGTTTCCCATCACAGGCTCTTCAAACAACCGTGGTTTGCAAATTGTATTCCTTCTGAACCTTACCGCCAATTCCTTGAATAGCTTTCTGACAAAGGAATAGATGCCGTTAACATAAGCAAAATCCTTCGTCATAAAAACACCGAGTCTTGTATTATAGCACATTTCAATCTGAATGTATTGTATGGTAATTATTTTTGCAGAATCGTTCATTCCAATTTACGTATATCCCGGCCTCCAGCACCCGTAGCCAGATACACAATGATAAAACACAAGAAGAGGAGAGGGTGGAGAAAAAGGTAATGTAGCTATATAGCAAGTAATATACTAGTTTTTGATGCCTTAATAGGAAAATTATACAACCCTTACTTCTATCTGTAGACAATGTTTGAAGCCTGATATTGTGTACCTCAAACAATGTTGAATCCACGAAAATCTTATTGTAGAGTTCATAAAAATCGCAACTTTTATTCCATATTTCAGATACGAAGTATTGAATACATCAAACACTAGGATGAAAAGTGATGGACTAAACAATGTTCCTTACAAACTAATTTCCATCCAACCTTATACTTTCTACACAAAGCTGAAAATTGATGTATTGATGGATGATAACTTTACTATCCAGCTGGATGACGTGACAAAAGATAATGCATTTATGATGTTAAATGTAACGAGTACACAAAGTGCACCGCGAGACCAAGAACATAAATAAATCTTTATTGCTTATATATAGAAAATACACACATATCAATGATACCAAATTAAGCTCGTAAGCTTATTTTGAGCGTGTTTTTTAACTCACGGATGTTGGCGTTAGGGGATCGTTATGTGCGAGGAAACCTGAGAACCTGGAGGAAACCCAAGAGAGAATCATAATGAAGATTATTACCATTTTCAACGGTACATATGTCAACATAAGCAGTGAAAACTCCCTGGGACACTACGTAACAAGCATTCTTAGCAATGAACTCGGCTTACGGTGGGTATGACCGGTTAACATGCGACTCTTACTCCTCCTAGGCACCTGATTCCACCTCTGTTTTGTCTAGGGGTTCGTGTTTGCCCACCTATTGTTTTTGAATTCTATTTGGGACTTCCGAGAATGATCACTGTTCCTTATCATTGGCTTAACATATACATCTCAAGAATTAAAATGCACGTTCCTTGTTTCAAAATCTGCAATGCTAGCATGTCAACCGTTGTAGACTTATTCAACTGCATTAAGACGTCCCATAAGTAAAATGCATACACAAAACAATATTACGTGTTTTACATGCATGGGTACTAATAAATAAAAAATATCCAAGAATGAATGGACGTTCATATCGATACATAGTAGGATTCCATACATTTTCACCAAGACTAGTGTTTATCATTACGTGACTACCACGTGATTTTGTAATTTTAGAATTAACAAAAATTGTTGTAATGATTGCAAAATTGGAACAATGTAGACTAAATATAGGCCGACCTCTTTCATATTGAGAAATAAGTTTAAAGAATCATATAAGAAAACAAAATCTTGAATTTTCATCATTTTGTTTTCTTTATTCAGTCATAAATATATGCTGTGTGTAAATTTGCAAAATATCATCAATAACTCATATATTGCAATTATGTAAAGGCAAAAATAACGAACAGTGATCAATCTTGTAAGTCCCAAATAGAATACAACAAAAGTTGGGCAAACACGGACCCCTGGACACAGCAGAGGTGGGATCAGGTGCCTAAGAGGTGTAAGCATTCCCTGTTGACCGGTCACACCCGCCGTAAGCCCATAGTCTTGATCAGGTAAACGGAGCAATCCGTGGTCAAATCAGTGTGTGAAAAATGGCTTAACAATGGATATGAAACACATCAGATACATTTTAAACAAAAGGTTGATTTACTAATTGTTTTACACCTTTTGACAATATTTCAGCCATTTTACGTCGGTTTTAAGTAAATATTATTTATCTAAATTTAATATATGAGTATTGAAAATCTTTTTCAACGATCTTTATTCTAAATAGATCCACTATTTTACTTTTCAATATGTCTAAGCTTGAAATATGTAATTAATTGATAAAAAGTCATGGAAAATAAAAAAAAATACGTATTTTTTATATGAATTGCGTTCCATACTATATTAGCGCTTTTTGTCATACACGACAAAGGTTAATTACTCCTAATAAAGTTTTCTCAAATCGTTAATAATTACACTGGCATAATCTAAAGATTACATATAACGAAGTTATCAAGATTTAGTAACAAGCTGTACTTGTAAACAATGACACATGAACATAAAATCGATGAACACGAACAGCTTTTTAAGAAATTAATAGGCTCTATACATTATCATTCAAAGGTTGCATTGAATAATTCTATTCAATTTTGATATCTGAAGTAAATATAACTTTAAATGGACGAGGTTTCATCGATTGATTTACACCTTAATCATAATCGACAAAAAAAAAACAAAAAAACATTTTGATATTGTGTGCAGCAATCTGTCGGTTGGGTCTGCGTCGTGCGTCTCCATTTCACAAAATGGTGACATAATGTAGTACAAATGGGGTAGAATATGGATTATTATACCTATACTGAATTCCACAACTTCCCCAAAACCCTTACAAATAAAGATGCATTGCTAGATCTATTAAATGTTTAACCAAACCCCTGTCTTTACTCCTCATGACAGTATTGTCAGCTGTCAAGGAGCAGAATCAGACGTATTGTAAAACAACATATGCCAGAAGTGGCGTGAATCAAATGTGGAATCTGAAAAACTCTAAAGAACTCTGGTAAATTTAAAATTCCGAAACTTTATAATATCAAAAAAATCAAAACAGATGACTTTTCAATACTTTACACGACCATTTCGCACGATAAATTAAAGACAAGCCTTTTGAACATTATAGACAGTTGCTTCGTCAACAGAAATGGAGAAACGAAATATTTATATCTATTGATTAGCCATTCTAAAAACCACTTTGTTAAACTCCACTCTGATTCTATACATACGTACTCTGAAGTTGATATTAAAACAATGTTGCAGTTCCTCATTGACAATATCTTTGTGAATTTTGGTACTCAGATCTTCCAACATTCTGTTGGAATTCCCATGGGCACGAATTGTCCTCCTTTGTTAGCTGACCTGGGTTTATATTCTTATGAGGCATAATTAATTCAAAGGCATCTACATGAAAGGAAATCTCAAGCGGAAGCCTTTAATTCGACGTTTCGATAGATTGAAGATGTTTCATCTATTAAGGTGGAAAGAAGCGTTTGGCAATTTTTTGCCTATGAATTTAGTCATAATTATGGTGAAAGATGGCAACAGTCTAAACACAATATCTTCAACTGTTTATTTTTTTAGGATTTTTTTAAATTGGTTTTTGAAAAACGAAAAAAAAATACATGTTTGTCCTAATACAAACTATTTGTATTGAATAGTTCAGGCAAAATGTATAGTAGATGAAGACAAGATATAACAACATTCTATTCAGTGCACTATTATTTTTTTTGAGGAAAAACATGAAAAAAAAACAAATCAGAAAGATCGTACTTTTTCATTTATCGAAGGAAGAAAATCCCATGGAATATTACGTAATGGAGAAGCACATATGTAACAAATAATATTTAAACCCAAAAATTGAATAAAGTTTAAAAAGGAACACATGATGGATATTTTTCCAAAACCTTTTAATAAAATATCTTTTAACAAGAGAGTTACGCTTCTTGAATGTAATAGGAAATAAAGAAGGAAGAAACAATTTTGATCACATCTAATAAATTTTCGAAATCTAGTCTTAATCTATGGCATTATCTGGACATACCAGAGGGTGTTTGACAATTTTATTTCTAAAATACTTTCAATTGTTTATTTTGAATAAAGCTTGGAATACCTTTAAAATTAGCCCCACTGACTAATTAATCCAAGTTAAAAACTAGGTCCGTATAGACTTATCGCTTATATTTGCCTCCAACATTTAACCCGACCGTACATCGCATATCGTACATCGTACATATCGTACATCGCCTTTACTAGTAATCTCACAGGACGTGATTCTGTTACCAAAACTTCGAGATTTGACCCTGTAATCTTCTAAGTTCGTCTGACCGCAATGGAGTTACCTCTTGGTTATTTGATTAGTTGGGGAAACCCGAAGGGCACTCACAAAAGAATATCGGGCATAGATTTCCAAATTTAATAATGGTGGAAACCAACTTTTGTACCAAACATTTTAATCCCCCGACGCATTCCATTCCTGTCAATGAAAGTTTAGAATTTTTAGGAAAAGAATTTATCCATCATACACAAGACAATGCCACTTTACAAAAACAGTACCCCTTTTCGCTAGACTAACGAGAAGATCACCTGGAGATCAACGACGCTGGGGCACTGCGGCAATTTCATATGGTCGCAAATGATAATATAACAAATGTAGGAAATTTGACTAGTCCATGGGAAATAATGTGCAATGTGAGTGAGACTTTTTTCCAAATGCACACAAGACGTAAAACGAAGGTCAGGACCATCGTTCATATGTCAAAAGGGGCCACACATACAAGATGTCACTCTTCACTCCTTTATGCCTTACGTCAACAACAATTAGGTCCACATCAACAGCCGCGCACTTAACTTTACTTTGTGAATTCATGAGAGTTCTTGAACAAGTTGTTTAGAAGATGCAAAAGCTAGTGCCATCACTTGGATTTTTTCACACCACATATAGGTGAATGCTAGATTATTGGATGTTACGTTGACACAATTGTTAACTTCGCCTTTTGTGATGTTGCCCATCAACAGGCCTCTTTATCACCGGCGTGATTTACGGTGATATACTCCTTCGCGATGCTTGGCCGTCGGTTCCTTAACCAGTGAATTTCACTAATTAAAGGAATGATGCCTCGCGATAACATAAGCAAGACATTACTCGTCATAATTAAAGTTCAGTTCTGTATTCCTGCATATTTCATTCAAGTCTCCACCCTGCATTTCCTACAGAATAACTTCCCACGATTGCATCCAAGCTGTTTAAAGCTACAAGGCAAACTATGCGAGTTGCTAGATATTGGATAATATTATACTGTAATCCACCCACTTGGTCTTGTTCTGTTACTTCTTCATAACGTACCAGTCGTCGTGGAGCTATGTCATTACAGCGTTGATGTAAATATAGTTGGAAAATGAGGATTCTAAGGTACTTTATTTCAAAAAGGTCCCGGAAATCAGAGACTCGGTCAGTTTAATTGGCGACAGAACTTCTGATCTCATTATGAATTCCTGTCGAAGAGTGATATGCCAGCAATCGATTGGGTGCAAGATCATCTGAAAAAAGAAGAACTTGAAGTCTTATCAAATGGATATAAAAAAGATTAAGAACAGGTACTTGAAACCCGGTATTAGACAGTCGTACGTACCAACAGCTCCGTACCATTTACTCCTTCTGTTTTTTCGTAAACCGAAGTGATCAAGTGATTATGAGATAGTTACAATGGAATATGTTCTTGGTTCCAGCTTGACAAAGCTTGTTAAATATGTTTTTGGTCTGTAAGGCTCATTACTACAAACTGCATTTAAACGAATTGGTAATTAACTCCGAACATCTTGGTAATCGTCACTTACACTCCAACATGCCCTTTCAGATAAGAACGAAATTCTAAAAACATGCTTCAGTTTTAAAACACATTAATATGCCATCAATGGGAGGAAGAAATATGAATCTACCGTACCGTATACAAATGGATTCCAAAACCTTCATATAAACCCTTAAACAGAAGATATAATTGCTGGATCTAGTAAATGGTTACCACCACAATGGCCCCATTTCTTGTTACTCCGTCACGGAAAATATGACTGCATGTCAAGGGACAACTTCAGAAGTATTGTGAAACACATATGCCAGAAAGTGGTAGTAAATCAAATGTGGATTCTTAAATAACTCTAAAAACTTCTGTGAAATTTGAAAATCCCAGAACCTCTTTCACAATATCAACAACATTCAAAACATTCATGACTTTTCAACACCTTATACACTTACCATCCTCGCACTGATAAATTAAGGCAAGGCTTTGTATACGATTTATAAAGCAGTTGCTTCTTTAACAAAAATGGGATAAAAGAATAATATTCTTATCTGAGTGATTAGCCATCACCCATTCATAAAATTATCTTTGGTTAAACTAATACCGATCTACACACAATAACTCTTTGAAGTTTGATATACAGCATCTCTAGGCAGCTTCCTCATACATAGTCTACATTGTAGTTTTTCGCAATCAGGTCTTTCCAACGCAGTGCTGTTGAATTCCAATGAGGCACTAATTGTGCTCCTCTATAGCTGACCTAGTTTTTATATTCTGTATGAGCAGAATTTCATTCAAAGCTTCTAAACGGAAAAAAGAAATCTCTAGCGGTGGCCTTTAATTTAACACTTTGATTATATTGGACCGATTGTATTATCTATCACATACACAATGATTTCCATTCTATAGTTCGATTCAATATATCCCAAGGAACTAGAATAATAAGGACGCCACGAGTCGATCACATGTCTGCTTCGTACTTGGATATTTATTGAACATTGAATTAACGGCAAACTAACTACTCAACTTTATGACAAATCGGGACGCATTTCAGGCTTCTGCCTCGTCAACTTCCCATATTTGTGTACGCCAATATTTTC
>CAJDSM010055959.1:0-11237 GCA_903981925.1 Ostrea lurida | reverse complement strand
AAGTTGGCATGTATGTGTGATTGTTAACTCCATTACTACCCTTACTCTTACTTTTGGGAAACAATGCTGTTTGTAAATACATGATCTCTTGCACACCAGATTTTGCACAGTACAACATCTTAGATAGTATATGTTTTAAATATGTCAAAAAGAGCTCATTCATGTATGTTATTGTAATGAATTACAGTACTCCCTTTTTCATGGGTCAGAAGGGATAAAATCTTGAAACATGTGATCTTTCACTATAGACAACATAGGCCTCTCTATTCTAGAAAGTCAAATTCAAATACCATTGTGACATACAACAAATCAATTAACAGAATAACGGAAAGTCATGTTGATACACAAGTTCTATTTATTGTATACCCATCAATAATCCGAGTGTTGATACTGTAAAATTCCCCGAGAGTGATCTGACTTTCTGGATCACCACCCAGTCGTTTTCCGATTCCGTATCAGTATTCTCTGAAAATTATGATGTCACAATGCATCAACGCAACATTTGTGGAGAATGTTGATTGTGTCATAAACAAAACTGAGTGTAAATAACAAATATTTTCACAGCATGTTTGTGTATTTTGATATATTTGGAACACATTTATCTTATAAACGTCGATTTAATAAGATAGGTAAAGGGGTATATAATAAACTTATCATTACTACAGTAACCTGATCCAAAGAGTTGGATCACGTCTTGTTGACAGGTGTGGATCATCAGATCAAACTTGTGTCTCGTGTGATCTGATGATCCGCGCCTACAACTTGACGTGATCTGACTCTTTGGATCAAGTTACTATAGTAATAATATATATATATTATAGGAAGTATTCTGTGTAGGAGGTGTTTTCTGGTACTCATTAAGTGGGACAGACTAGTCAGTGAAGAAATGATAGGGTTATGATAATTTGAAATAAATGTAAGAATTTTTTAAAACTCAACTCTGATCATAAATAATTTTAAGTAAGAAAATAGGTGTTATTTGATATTTCAGTTTCAGTTTGAATATGAATTTTGATTGCCTTTATAGAAAAGTTATTTATTAAAATCAATTATTAAAATGATCTACTTGTAAAAGCATTTGTCATGATATTGAATGACACTGCACAGTTAGAATTTTTTCAATAATCATTGTTTAACATTTTGAAATTAAATTTTAAGACATGATAAATATGGGGGGGGGGGGGGGGGTTTGGATAAATTACACTTCTAAAACAACTTAATGATTATGAAGAGTGAACTACCCCAAACTATTTCACATGATATGTTTGTTGTTATCTTTATTCTTTAATATATATAATGATATGCTATTTTGTGTTGATGCTGATGTTATTTTTTATGATAAATATTTTGTAGGTGCTGATATCCCGCAATTATCGAGGGGACATAGACATGTCAGTCATTGACAAGTTTATGACACTTCTGATGGAAAGAGAAGAAGATTTGAACACATCTCCTATTATTCAGCATGGCAACACAACCTTCATCTTTATTAAGTACAACAGTCTGTACTTGGTTGCTACGTCTAAAAAGAATGCTAATGTTACCATGGTTTTCTCCTTTCTTCATAAACTTGTACAGGTATTTGTCAAGCTTGTTTTTGTGTTTTTTGAGTGGGATGAGGTTGGGTTGGAGAGTTCTTTTTAAAAATATTTTATAATAAATTTTGATACATATATTGTTAACATTAAAATGCATAAAAGACCATTAAATAAATGGGATGAAATCCTGATGACCTGATAGATATGTCTGTTTTTATGATGTAAGACTCATTTATTTTCACAATCAAGTTCAATACAGATTAAACCAAATGACCGCATTCTAATAATTTTTGTGGATTTTCTTGATTTATATACAAAATTTGAATTTTTTATTTTTATGCTCCCAAAAAATTTCAGGGAGAGGATATAATTTGCTGTCATTTCTGTCCTTTTGTCTATCCATCTGAACTGATATCTCCAAATTCTTTCATCAGAAATGGATATAATTTATCACAAATGTTCTTTGAGACAAGGACTTATGGACCAAGTCTTTCAAGGTCATTTTGGAAAGGTCAATGCCACTCAGAACAAATAACTCCCTCGCGTCAAACCTAAGACTTTAAAAGAGGTAGTGATTGCTCCTTCGCCAAGAGCTTGGCATTTAGAAGTGAGAATTACGGGTCTTTCGAATATAACCTTTTAAAAAAACCGGAAGTCCTGTGTCGCAGCTAAAGAACTGCTAAAAGCCACGAGTGCTAAGCATAGGTCTAAATTTGCAGCCCTTCACTGGCAATTGTGACGTGTCAATTTGAGTGAAATATTCTCAACGGGACGAAAAACAAATGCATAATCAATTAATCAATAACTTCCCTATTTTAACAGTCTTTGATATAAAAAGAGGGAAAGGATTCCTTATTTCAACAGTTTTTAAACTGGTGTATTCATTATATCACCCAAATAAGAATACGGCAAATGACTTAAGGTTAAGTTCATGGGAGCATCCATTCGTTTTACTGATATTTTTGTTCACCAACAGGTATTTATTGAGTACTTCAAAGAGTTAGAGGAAGAGAGCATCAGAGATAACTTTGTACTGATTTACGAGTTACTGGACGAAGTAATGGACTTTGGATTTCCTCAAACAACTGACAGTAAAATTCTCCAGGAGTAAGTTTTAAAGGAGCTAGAACTCTTTGTCAGCAACTTACTTTTCACATGGGACGTACCACAATGACTGATCTCTAAGGAGACATGGTGACACTGTGTTATGTGTAACATTGTTCAAAGGTCATGTTCTAATTATTTCTACTGAGTATGTTACTTCACAATAGCATTTCGCACAAGTATGCAACAGTTTATTTTTTTTTTTTACTTTAAATAAAGTTGTCAACCTCTTGTTCCCTTCCCTTTATTTAAACTTTTATCCTAGTCTGTTGAGTTGTTACTCCTGAGGGATTCCACACCCTCTCACAGTGTTTGACACTAAGATTTTTACTATACTAGTCCTGAGGACTAGTAAATTATATAATTAACTAGTCCTACTGTTTGATATATATAGTCCGGCTGCCAAGGCAGCCTGCCGAGTCGTGAAGCGATGAGGGGGGAGAGTGTGGGAGGGTGCTTGCCCCCTCCTGCTGGTGGGGGTTCGGGGGGTCTCCACCGGAAAATTTTCTAAATCTGGATGCAAAATCGTGCATTTCCAGTAAATTTTGAGACAAATAAATGAAAATTTTCTTACCATATTTAGCCTAGAGCTATTTTACTGATTCTCCCATAATATCGACTTGTTGTATTGAACTAGAAAACAAGATTTTACATTTTCATTTTTAAAACATTTAAAAAGTTCTGAATAACTTTCATTTGATAGAAGTTCATTCATTCATTTTCAGTCGAGCCATCATGTATAGATAGATTTTTTAATTAGTGACGTAGTCCACCGACCTACTTACTGAATGGTATTATTTGGTAGTCTCGGGAACAAAATTTATAGCCTCGGGCTGACTGGAGCTATCGTTAGTGTCGAACCCTCTCTCATTTCTAAAATTAATTTGTAGTGATCTGTATACAGAGTCAGGAAATAATTGGAACACAAATTTGTTGAAAATCAGCAATACTTGTAGAAAAATGGAGAGGTTTTTTTCCATTGGGTTTTGCCCTATTTGGGGCAGTGGAAGTCTGTAGTTTTTAGTATTTATCAAATCGTGGCCCCTAGGGTTTGTTCAAGCCTTTTCAATCCTTGATATATAAATTATATATATATGAAAATTCTCTACTATATGTGCTCTTCAAGGTTTCAATAGCACTGAATGTAAATTCAGTTCTGTTCAAATCATGTCTCATCCATCAATAAAGCAAAGATGTAGGGGACAATAAAGTTATACATTGTATATAGAAATAGAAATCCATGTACAAAATATTATACAGATTGACAAAATGATATCCTGATTAATGGGCCAACATTGCCTATGAGAAGTGCAAGAATATAGATTCCCAAATTTGCAAAAAGATAATTAGTTTCTCCCTGTATGAGTAAGTTGCATTAGATGGGGATTATTGTCCAGGAGAGTACTTATTACAATGAGTTAGGTAAGCATGATTCACATTTTTTTCAGATTTATCACACAAGAGGGTCACAAGATGGAGATAGCACCTCGACCACCCCCAGCGGTCACCAATGCTGTCTCCTGGCGACCGGAGAAAATCAAATACAGGAAAAACGAAGTGTTCCTTGATGTCATTGAATCTGTAAACTTACTAGTAAGTTGATACAATTCCTGCTTGAAATAAAACTACAAAGAAGGTGCGAACAAATCAGTAAAGAATTCTTAAATTGAACAGGTCAGTGCTAATGGTAATGTGTTGCGGAGTGAAATTGTGGGATCGGTGAAGATGAGGGTATACCTGTCAGGGATGCCCGAGCTGCGACTTGGTTTGAATGACAAAGTGCTGTTTGAGAGTACAGGACGTAAGTACACGAAGTTTCTTCAGTAATCCAGAAATAGGATGGAATATTCGTCATGTGTCCCTACATTATAATACTTGTTCATTGCTACAGTAAATGAAGTGATATCACAGATTTTGTAACAATTTCTTAACTCAAGTTTTGTCCATGAAACATTCCTTTAGACAGATATACACAAATGTAAAGCAACAGTACATTTTATTGTTTTCTCGGTCACATTTTAAAGTGTTTGAATATGTGGCGTTCAAAAATCAGTTTTCAGAAACTTTGTTACAGGTGGTAAGAGTAAGTCGGTGGAACTGGAAGATGTAAAATTTCACCAGTGTGTCCGACTGTCTAGGTTTGAAAATGACAGAACTATTTCTTTCATTCCACCGGATGGAGAGTTTGAGTTGATGTCTTACAGGTTGAACACTCATGTAAGTAATGAAAGATTTACCTCTGTTTATACTTGAAAAATGATAAGTCAATGAACTCTGTTTTGATGGTCTTGATTTGAGAGTTTTGTTGTTTGTAGGTGAAACCACTGATTTNTCTCTGTTTTGATGGTCTTGATTTGAGATTTTTGTTGTTTGTAGGTGAAACCACTGATTTGGGTTGAATCCGTTATTGAGAGACATGCCCATAGTCGAGTAGAATATATGATCAAAGTAAGCTTGATTTTCTTCTATCAATGCTTTCACATTACAATGCTTAATTAAATTGTTAGAATAATCATTTGAATTTTAAACTGTGTTTACCATGTACATTTCTAGGTTTCTGTAGATCTGATTTTATTTGCAATGTATTTATATTCACATTCATTGAAATACATACTTACGAAGATATATTTCTTGTGTTCTTTTTATTACCTTTGCTTATTTGGATAAAATCATCTGCTTATCAAAATTTATTCTCATGTATGAATTGTACAATGCCAGTGTTACCAAAATTTATGGATCTACTATGTTCAATGTGATGAAATCTTCAGTTCATTGGATGTTTCTGTCTTTGTAACAGGCCAAAAGCCAGTTCAAACGGAGGTCCACTGCCAACAATGTGGAGATCATCATTCCAGTTCCTGCAGACGCAGATTCACCAAAGTTCAAGACAACAGTCGGTAGCTGTAAATACGCTCCGGACATGAACGCAGTCATCTGGACCGTTAAATCCTTCCCAGTAAGACATTAATCATGATATGAGAAATTTTACTGCATAGAAATTTATCCAGCCTCCAATGACAAGAAAAATATCAAACATTCAGAGATACCACTATAAAAAAGGAGGAGATGAGAAAGTTGTCAATGGGTGTACATTGTTGCTCACCCTAGCCATAGACTTAATGAAATTTTCTTGTCAAAAATTTCTCTTTCATCTGTCTGTTAGAATGAACTTTTCAATGTCTCTAGGACCAATGGGTCACTATTCCCCAATCTTGCCTCAAGTCATTTTTATATCCAGGATATTCAAGGACCACTTGGTTAGACATGACAAAAATTACATGAAATCTTGACACAGGTGAGTCTTGTGGCTCATGAGGTCTCTTATAATCTTTGTAGGGAGGCAAGGAGTATCTGATGAGGGCACACTTTGGTTTGCCCAGTGTGGTGGGTGAGGACACAGAGGGCAGGCCCCCTATACATGTCAAATTTGAGATTCCATACTTCACTGTATCTGGAATACAGGTAAGTGATGAAATCAGTGCAACATGAAAATTGTATCTGCAGTATAAAGGTAGTAAAAATTCAACAGTTGTGCTCCTTGAGATATATATTTGACATTTGGTAAGTTTGACATCAAATTTCCTACAATACATGTAGATTTATTTTTGTTGATCAGGTGAGGTACCTCAAGATTATTGAAAAGAGTGGTTATCAAGCCCTCCCGTGGGTACGCTACATCACTCAAAATGGAGATTATCAACTTAGGACGCAATAAATGGGAAGAAAGGAAATGTATCGGTGGCATTGTTAGGTGTAGAGATAAGGAGTGATCTATTGTTCTGATGTTGTTATCTAAAGTATACAGCTGTGTTGTGAACATGGAAGAATTATATCAAGCTGTCAGTCAGCAATCTCCTTTTATTTGCTTTCATTATAAATGAAAATAGTACAGATAATTGAGACTGCTTAAGTTTTTTCTAGAGGGAAATCAATATCGATTGGCAAAGGATTATTTATCATTATTTTAAAACAAATAATACCAGGTATTTCATATTCAAAACAACTTTCATTTTATGCTATATGTACAAATTGTATTTATAAGTGTCATAGTCAAAACTAAATAAAATTCCATTAATTTATGAATATTGCTTATTGATTTGGGAAATTGTGTGAAACTTTCCATGGACAGGTTCATAATGAAGCAGTTTTGAAATTAATGCACTAAATATGTATACTTCATATTTATCAAACCTTTCTTGCATTAATTCCCTTTGCTCTAATAGTTTATCAGTTAAACAACAGTCTTTTTTCTATCATTGTGAAGGTAAAGGGATCTTGACTTTTTGCCTTTTCCAGAAGACCTTTATTCAGTGTCAAAATACACTTGCTGATCATTGCCAACTCAGGTTTTCTGAACTTGAATCCCTAGATGGTTCTTACTGATTTTCAGGTCACATGGCCAAAGATCAAGGTCAAACTGCTGGTTTTAACCACATGCATTGTCTGCTCAGTATCTTTAGACCCCTTAGTGTGATAGCAACCAAACTTGGTATGGGATTGCCCCTAAAGACTAAATGATCCTTATTGATTTTTAGGTCACATGACAGTGGATCAAGGTCAAACAGTTTGTCCAAGGGCAAACTGCTAAAGATTTGTATCTGTCATTTTTTGTTCAAACTCTTTGCTAGATAGTTACCTAATCATGATGAAACAGTCTTTTACCCTTATTTGATCAATAATTAGTTTTACCCTGTACAAGTACCAGTTTCATATCTCCTTGTACAGGAATAGTCATTTTTGATTTTGCACCATTTGGTGCATGTATGTTTCCGAAAGATTTCATGTTTGTATGTATGAGTTACAGATCAAGAACAATAAGTTCCAGGGTGTATTTGATCATAATGAAAGAAAGATGCCTATTGTTTTTCAAGGTCGAGGTTGTATCACCTTCAAGGAAAATGTGGGCAGGATACAGACAGAACCGTAAACTCCAGGATCTTATAATTTGGTACATTTGATCACCGTGATGAGAGAAAAATGCCTGTTATTTTTATACCCCACGTAACGCGTTGCGGAGGGATATAATGTTTTTACCCTTCTGTCGGTCAGTCAGTCCGTCAGTTCCTGGTTTTTTTTGTCAGCGCAACTCCTCTGAAACCGCTCAACAGAATTTCGTGAAATTGTAGTTACGAAGAACATACCATGTAGATGTGCATATATGCAGGAAATTCTGATTCAATTTTTTTTCAGGGAATTATGCCCTTTGAACTTAGAAATTTGGCCACATTTAAATATACTATTGAAACAGTTTGTCAGCGCAACTCCTCTGAAACCCGCTGAACAGATTATCGTGAAACTTTGTAGTGATGAAGACATCGTGTGAGATGCGCATATACACAGGAATTCTGATTCAAATTTTTTTTCTGCGGGAATTATGCCCCTTTGACCTCTTCACCAATTAAACACTGAATGGAAGAAGGGTAACATTATTGTATGTTTAATGAAAAGATCTCTTACTTTATTTTAGAAAAAAATCCTAGTAGTATATCAATAGTTAATCAATTATGTGTATCGATTTATAACCGATATTCACAATTACCATATATGATTTTCTACCTGATTGCCCAAAACTACATTTCAAGCAATGTGGGAGCGTGGGGTATGTGAGCTTGCTCACTTTTTCTTTCATTAAGTTTAAAGGCATAGTGTCGCATAGAAGGAAAAAATGTGGGTATTTTTCAAGGTCAAAGACAAAGTATCACTTAGTAATGAAAAAATGTGAGCAGGATACAGACTGAGCCATAAGCTCCAGGATGTTATGACTTTGTAAAATTTATCATCATTATGAGTGAAAGATGCCTATTGTTGTTCAAGGTCAAAAGTCAAGATCATAGTATCAGATAATGGGGAAAACTACTGTAGGTAGAATACAGACCAAACTATATATTGGAGCTAGTACCATCGGTTCCCATACACTTTATGCCAAGTGGAGTTTTCAATAAGCATGGTAACGAATTGGTACATACATAAAGGACATTGCAAAGATATGAATCCCACCAACATTGGTATGGGTGTATTGTGCCACATTTGCATTGTCCTTATTGATGGAGTTGCGCCCCTTAAACTTAGAAAAATCAGTTACGACCAGTTTTCCAGACTTTTTTTTAATTGCTGCAAGATATTGAACTGAAATTTTGTAAAGCAGATTGCCCTTTTCAGTATTCTTGATGTCTCCTAAATACTTCTCAAGATATTGAATTGATTTGTGATATGGAAAGTAGAGTTGCCCCTTGGATTTGAAATATTAATCTTAAGGACTTGCTACATTGGACTTTACTGCAGGTGTTGTGCAGGCATATCTAGTTTATGTCTCCCTTTCCCAGGAGATGGACATATTGTTTTAGTGCAAATTCTTTTGTTTCTCATACAAAGTATGTGGGTGGCTGTTATGTACTGCATGTTTCCCCTTAATTAACTTTTTTTTTTTTTACAAATATGGAAAATATAAAGGAAGGCAATCAGTGTGCTGAAACTATTCTTTCCAGTTTATTCCAGTAATGAAATTGTACTCAAAACTTCAAAGATAAATTCTTGAAAACTTTATTATGCTTTTGTAAATAAAATATTGCATATTCAATACATTAACTTAGTACTACCGGGTAGTAATTATAACTTGAATTTACCCACGGCCACAATAACAGTTTATATCATAACCGATGTACATACTGAAAGTAAGAAGCATGTTGACTAATTTTTTAAAATGTGCATCTATTTATACATGTACCTGGTATCATCACAGAGAGAAATAGAAATACATGAGGGTATGAACTGCAGCTCATCATGCCAGCAGATGTCATGAAGTACACTCATGAAAGCAATATTAAAGCTTTTTAGTTCATATTCTCATTCATTTTCAAAAAAGAAGTTATAAATTTCTTTAAAATTCACATTCTACTTTCATTTTCATCAAAATTCATAATCATTCAAGTAGATGTACTACATGCATAAATCGAGCTACATTTGCAACATATTCATGAGGAAATGACTATCATTACAATCTGCAGAGACATCAAACTGATCAAAGGCAAAAACACTGGAAATGTAAATGCAGTGAATTTTGTAAATGGCAACGTANGGCAAAAACACTGGAAATGGAAATGCAGTGAATTTTGTAAATGGCAACGTAAATCTGGTGCATGTGTTTTGCTCTAAAGTGTGCGCAATTAGGAGTGTATGCAAAATGACACATTGCACAATTTAAGTTCATAGGGCCAAACAGATTTTGCAAGTCTGATTTTTTGGCCTACACAGAAAATTGTTTGTTGAAAAGAAAAGGTACCTACATGTGAATTTATACAGTTTTGATCACTAGTACTTGTATGTTGTGCTTTTACATTGTGTATATAAAAAACAAAATGTGCAGTTGACAGATCTACATGCACGTCATTCTCTCTAGAAGTAATAATTATATCACAGAAATTATCACATATGCTCTACATATAACACAGGAGCACTAACAGTAAAGCACATTTAATGGTATGGATGGCACTGTTTCCTCTACAGTGTCTCTACACGGAAGACGCTATTGCCCGCTGTCGTTGCGGTATCTATGATGGACTGTGATTACTACAGACTGGGCCACACCTTTCCCACATCCCGAGTCTCTTGTTCTATTTCCTTCTGCCCCTCCTGTATGAGGGAGCACCCAACACTGGCGAACCATCTGTGTCATATCCTAGCATTTTCCTCAACTTTACGATCTCTTGTTTATACCTATCAACATAGAAAACAAACGTTAGTGAACAGTAAATTCACTGGTGGAGATCACAGTAACCAAACTTCTCCTTTGTTGATCGACACTGCACTTTTGATTTGAGTATGAAATTTACGCCATGTTTAGACAGGACATATTATGGTACTATGATATCTGTATATCCATCTGTTTAGGGTTTCTGTTTCTAATTTCATTTATTTGTTACATATCAGCTGAAACCTGCTGTGTAGTTCATGCTAAATGATCCCCCATGTAAGTAAGCTTAGTAAATGTTTCACAATACTTGCCTAACAAGATGGTGATCAATGTAGTCCTGACTTTCTTTCAGTTGTTCTTTCAACACAATATTTTCACTCATTAGTTTGGCTCTCTCCTCCTCTAGGTCCCGCTGTGTATTTAGTGTGTACTCTCTCAGCTGTTTACGCAGGGCAGCCCAGGTCTCCGCTGGCTTCTCACCAGGTCTGTTAAAATTCATCATGATGTACTTTATATAACATTTGATTGTGTATTCTTAACTTGTTCATAAAATGACTTGATAAAATCACCTTGTCCTGAAATCTTCTGCCTCTGACACACCAAACTGAAAAAAAGAAATTACAGTAAATTGTAGACTTTGTGCATATTGGTCAAAGTTGTGTAGTCAAAGTTTTTCTAAAATACACGTATTCTAATACTCATTGCATATAAATGCTTGCACTAGTACATCAACAAAAGATGTGACATTTTATCACACAATACCTTGTTTTTATAGTTGTCTACAGTCTGTTTGAGTCTGTTGACCTCGCCTTTAAGGCGTGTAATTTCTCGTAAGTTGGAGGAGTTGATTTCCGAGTCTGACAGTTTTAGTTCAGTTTCGTCAGGGCCCATGTCAATATCATCTA
>CAJDSM010055957.1:0-11164 GCA_903981925.1 Ostrea lurida | reverse complement strand
AAACCACGTTTATAATCCTCTATACCGGCCTAAAACAGAATAATCAACAGTTTATCATCCTCTATACCGGCCTAAAACAGAAATAATCAACCAGTTTATCCACTTCTATACCGGCCTAAAACAGAATAATCAACCATTTATCATCCTCTATACCGGCCTAAAACAGAATAATCAAACCAGTTTATCATCCTCATACCGGCCTAAAACAGAATAATCAAACCAGTTTATCATCCTTGATAACGGCCTAAACAGATAATCAAACTAATTTATCATCCTCTATACCGGCCTACAATGAAATAATCAAACTAATTTATCATCCTCTATACCGGCCTACAATAAATAATCAAACTAATTTATCATCCTCTTATACCAGCCTAAAATAAAATAATCAAACTAATTTATCATTCCTTATACCGGCCTACAATAAATCAATCAAAGTTACTGAATGAGTTTTGAAACTCTACATGTACTTCAAAATTTGAACAAGTAACATAAATAGGCGAAGTTAACATGATTTAAACGTAATCATAATCCATAAACATACAAATTGAGTGTAGGGCAACACGGACCTCCGACAAAAATCAGGTGCGAAAGGCAGGATCAGGTGCCATGGAGGAGTAGCATCCTCTGCTGACCGTTACACCCGTCGTGAACCTTAGTTAAAGTAAAGAAATAGAATTATCCGTCGTCAAATATAGTAGGAAAATGAGTCTAAGGGTATGAAACAAATCAGTCAACATATATATTGTAATCACAACAAGGTCATTAGAGCGACCGTAAATTTGCAAAGATGACTTTAACGAGATTCGTTATACCCTGCAACATCAACCTTTTGTTAGTAGTTGGCCTCGCTTTAAAGTGTCCTCATACGCATAGCATGCCCTCGCGTATCGAATCAACTGGGATATATACACGCCATAAGCAGTGGATAGTGGTATATCTAATGTGGAATGCTAAGAAAATGGTGTAGAATAGCAGGACAGTAAGAACCCACAAATATCGTCTGACCAAGATGAAAGGTCGACTCAGAAGTTATCTTTGCTTTCGGCATATCAATGTGATGCGTTCGATTCATGTCGTCTGTTGGTTTGTTGAATGTCGTCTGCTGATGTGGCCGGGTGCTGCTTCGTCCACATCTTGTCGCAATGTTGTATTCTCCAGTAAACTCTCAAAGTGTCTTGAGATATTCTTATGGCTTCTGAAATTACTTTAAAGGCTGGAAGCGTTCTTTTTATTTCGGCATCAAATGGAATCTTAAATTCTCTTCGTTCTGAAAATAGCACAGTATTCTGTTGTTAAAAGAATGCTCTATTCAAATTCAGAATGAACATGAAATCGAGATCAAGTACAAATAAATTACAATGGTGAAAGGTTCAATTCAAATCCTGAACAGAATTAATTTATATCCCCAAATTTTAAGTTTAAAAAGATGCTATCATAAGTGTCTCGATTCCACACTTACGGATACTTTTATACTGGTAAGAGACCAAAAACAAATGCTAATGTATCAATCAAATGAATTTTACTTGTTACCACCGACGAATCTTGGAAAAGTTTCATTTTAAATCTCCTGAAGAAAGCCAACTTCAAATTGTCTTCTGTTTTGCTCTCCGTTGTCCCTCCTCGTCGCATCATCGTCGTCATCTTCATCCCATTCTGTTCTCTTGAGCTTTCTTGCTAAATGAAGCAATATTCTTCTCGCTCATAATCCAAACGAGTGAATAGTTTTGGACTTGTCGAATAAAAATACATGTAGGTGTTTTCAATTGTCCCTTGATCGTCGTTGTACCGACGTGGGTTGCATCGATATAGCAAAGGATTTCTCTCATAGTCGGGTGCGGCCATAGATAAAGCATATGCCACTGTACGGTAGTTCCGAAGTCATAGACACAACAACAGCCATGTCCTGGTTTTTCAGCATCCATCTATCACTGTATATTGTTTATCAAATGATGGTATCAACATTGTCTGTTTCCGTGCTGTTAGCTTAAGACTGACACTCGAAAGTTTAAAATATGATGGTCATCCAGACGTCTCTTTTGTACAACTGCAACATAACAATCACTTCCGAAGAATTTATCAGCATATACTTTCAAGTTTAAAACCACTTTCGTTTAACCAAGGTATACAATATTACGGAAGCCCATTAGAACCTTCCATTTTTGGGAATTCGAATTCGTAATTTAAACTCGTTAAACTGGATTTGTTAAAAGTTTGATAACCATTCCCATTGTAAAGAGAAACAAATGAATTAATTTGGGAAACATAAATTTTCAAAAATGATAATGTAATAAGGAATCCCCTAATCTAACTCCCATTTTAAACCCATTCCATTTGGATACTGAGGTTCAAGGGCCTATCATCATGAAATCACAACAAGACATGTTACAGTTTCATAATTTATTAACAAATAATAAAAACTGCCAAAGACATGTTGCCGAAACTTATTAAAGCTCCCCACAATTGGCAGCCATTTTCAAAATTTGTCAGTCATCAACCAAACACCATTTCTTGCCAATTTTTTATGTACCACAACTGAATGGAAATTATGATCATAAAATGATAATCAGCCCTGGTATCAAATATTTGCACCTTTGTTTTTACTGTACTCAAAATATTTCTCCACAATTGGTTTAAGTATGTGATGGTCTTTATAAACTGCTTGAAATTGTGCAAATAATTTGGTTAGAATTTAGATTTTTCCAATGCTCAAATCGGAAAATTGAATGATTTACATTGCAAACATCAGCATTAATTTATGCTACTTGCATGTAGACACTTTAGATCTAGGCCTACTGCTGGAAGATCATGCTTCTGCATCAAAATTGTTTACTGATTTGCAAAGCCGTGAATTATTCAACTTTTCAGAAGAAAAAAAAGAGACATTTTTACACACTTATAAATGCTAGATAGGAAGAGTAGCTTTTGACTGTAACTTTCATCTACATGGTATACATTTTCCATTTTTGCCTCAAAATGCTCACAAGTTTTTGCAAAAACACTAGCCTGAGCAACTCATGACCTACAAATAAATATAAAAATGTTTGTAGGCAAACGGTAAAATAATGAACACCAATGCGTGTACAAACTAATATCTGACCAATGTAACACATTTATCCAAAGTACCCTCTCAGTCCTGGTACTCTCCGTCTTGCACAACATCCTTCGCTATAGCTCAGATCTTCATCCATGGGCTCAAAATAAGAAAACAAGTACGGTTCACGGTTCTTAACACATTGTACTTTTCTGGTTCTTTGAGGACGGGTAACAGTTTTCCGTTTGTGGTGACACTGTTGTCTGATGGGAGCGACAGGACTTCTGGCCGGGGTGGGGGTTGGAACCGCCTCCTGTAACTGGATGGTCTTTTGCGGGTGACGTGGGTGGGAGCAGTGACGCTCCACATCGTGTTGATGATGACCCCTCGTTCTTTTCCGGGTGTCGGGGTGAGACTTTGATGATGTTCATCGCGTTCATTTTCAATCTGCGCTGACTAATCTTTGGGAGACACCTCTGCTTCAATATGTACCTTTCTATTAATTTAAATTAATTCAAAAAATCAAATAATTTCTCTTATCTTGTTTAGGAATAATTTTTCAAAAACTTAGGATTGTCTTCTTGTCCTGTCCATTTAATAAGTTTTGAGACATCCCCCATTATAAATTGATGTATCCTTGAGTTTTTTGATTGTGAATGAACATATATAGTGCCTCAAGACTGTGCGACGCATGTCAATGCGTAAACAAACTATGCTTATAAACATTTTATTTGTGATACATCTATCAAAATAGACCATTAGGGCGTACTGGATCCATTAAACACAGATGCATTAGACGGTCAATAGCACATTCACGACACATGATACAATGGTGTGACCGTCAACAGGGGATACCTATCCTAACCTCTGGTGTGTCCAGGGGGTTCTGTTGCCAAAAACACTTGTTTTTGTATTCTTAGGACTTTACGAATTGGTCACGTGTCTCGTTATCTGTGCCTTAACTTTTTCGATAAACAGAGGCCATCCAGGTCTTACGGTCTTGAGTATCATAGGACGCTCTATTTTGCATAAACCTAAATTGGAATTTATAGTTCTTACTTGTTATCAATTTTCAATAAGAAGTTTAGATGGAAACCATACTGCCATTGTAATGTCGCTGCTTGACCTTTGCCCTTTCTACCCAAATTCAATAGGAAAATTTTTATTTTAACCCATTGGATAGTATATGTTGAATGGTGACTCTCGGTATGAAATATAATTGTTTCTTTAATGTCCAGTGCCACTGGACCTTTGGACCACAATTTAGTAAAAGAACATCTTCATCCATTGGTAGTCCATAATGTATGATATGGTGACCCTAGGTAGAAAGGTGAATGGCTCTAAGCTTGAAACCATATTGCTGCATGATGTCCAGTGTTACTTGACTTTGACAGCATGACCCCCAAATAAGATGAGAAACTTAGTTCCAGGGGTAGTCAATATGCATCATATGTGAACTATAGGTAGAATGGAAATGATCTCTGTTTTCGAAAACCATATGCTACCTTCGATGTCCATGCGCTTGGCCTTTACCTTTATCCCAAATTCGATTAGACATTTTTCCGCCCATGGGTAGTACTCATTTTATAATAGGTGACTCAGGTGGGAAAGAAAAAAAAACAACTAGGGCCCGGAAACCATTGCATATACAGACGGACAAACAATCTAATTTATGTAAATCACCCCGCCCAAACTTTTTGCCGGGTATAATATGCTAAAGATACCTGCGCATCACAAATATCTATTAAATTTCAAATAATATAAATAGCATTAAAGATGTTTTCATGTTACATACGTGTATAAACACTTGCATAATTCGGTCCGCTTTGTGGTCTTCAGCCCCTACCAGAGATCATAATTTACAATTTTAAGAGAGGCCTTCTGCTCCACATCAATTATGCATTTAGTTGCCTTAGGCATAATGCGGCTGTAAAGATAAATATTTTTGAAAATGGTCACATTTTGACATTTCTGACCCTCGCAAGGCCCAGTGATGTAAAGTCCTAAAATGTAACAGTTATGTGACCTTGTTCCAAAGATCTTTATACCAAATTGAAAAGATGGATTGGTATTATCCAGAAGTTAAAATGATCAAATTGTTAATAGACGACGGACAACGTGCACGCGAACGACTCCGGAGAAGACCATTGCAAATTAGATCATGCACACGAGTTACTCTGGTCTAGGTGACCTAAAATAAGAACAGGGTATGATTCTAAGATACGCACTCTAAATGTATTCTAAAATACAATAAGTTAACGTTTTTTCTAAGGTAATCAGGGGTGAGGTAGGTGGGATTATTTGGAAAATGGACTTTGGGTATACACATATAAAATAAAAAAAACCCCATGGAAGTTAAAAGGAAGGGCTTACACTAAGGATTCAAAGTTTTATATTGTTAAAAAGGAAATCTTATCCAGAACTACTGGCCAATTTGAACCAAAGTTGATAAAAATCCTTGGGTAAAGGGGGTTCAGATTTATTCAAATGAAGGACTCGGTTCCACCTCATATTGGGATATGATCACAGAGATGCAACCATAGGTGGTGTGATTTTAAACCTGCAACAATAATCACTGAACCGAATAGTTAAAATTTACCACGAAACTTCCTGGCATAGAGTGGTTTTAAGTTGTTCAAATATGACCCGGGTGGAGGGAGACACTGAAATGAATTCAAAGTATACATAATCCCTGACATATAGGAAGACTTCTTTAAGATATTTCTTTGAAACATTATAATCTATGAGCTTTTGCCATTTTACAGCACACATTTTAGTTTTGACAGCTTCTGAAACAAAATTTGCGTTCCACAAGCGATTTAATTTCCCACCAAATGCACTTAGGGCGGGTAAGATTCAACATAAAGAAGAAACCATTTCAATAACGACAAAACAGTCGTAAGTCTCTACTTCTTTTACAAAGCGAATGATGGTGAACAAGCTTTTCTTCATCCTTCTTGTACATAAATTGGCATTTTTTTCAATTTTTAAAAACTTTTAGAAACGTTTAAGTGCTATAAATAAATAGGGAAAATAACAGCCTTGCATGACACATTATACTTATCATTATCCCCCCCCGTTCATTCTTCCTGCGTAACTCAGTGGTGGTTGTGTTTATTGAGGGGCACAACGATTTTTCCAATGACCTCTTGAAGCACTGTGATAAAGCATCGGAGGTAGGGGGTCTCTTTGTTGACCAATGGGCTGACTGAATGAGAAGTCCCGTCCAAGCCCAACAAATATGGGGCCTTGGAGCCGGAGTCTGCTGCTCTGCTTTGCAAACAGCTAGCCTTGGTCAAAGGAGTCGACGACATCAACATCAAGATGTTTGACACCGGAAGCAAGTTCATGGTGGTTGACTGTGGAGGTGGGGTTTTAATCTTTAGTGATCCTGCATTTGTATTTCTTTTTGTCTAAATAAAATAGATATTGGTCAACTAAATGCAGTTTCGAACCAAATTCTTCATAAGTACAAAATGACATACTGTGGAAGCATTTAAAAAGCTAGGGCCACGAAAGGCCATATAGACCTGTATTGGATATTGATACTTTGCGAAACGGAACGGAACCTATTAAAAGGTGTCCCAAGGGGAATTGAAATTAAACAAAAACGCAATGCTTAATTTAATAGGACATCTTGCGTATGTTATTGATTTCAATTTTAATATTTTTGCGCAGTGTAATTCAAAAGAACAAATTATAATACGAGTTTTAAACAATTAGATTTTGCTTTCATGAAGATCTTACTGGTTGGTTAAGTTAATACACAAAATATCGTCTGACCAAGATGAAACGTTCGATGAAACTCTGATTCGCTGAATTACGATCGCGATTTAAAGAGGACACCAATCAAATAATCCGTGCATATCAATTAACAACTCTTGGTGAGTTTGCCTACGGGTGATGAGTTGAACTACTGAGGACGAGATCAGCCATGGGTATCTGACGATGGTATCACGTGTTTTGTAGGCGGTACAGTAGATATAACAGCATTTGGCATGTTGTCACGTGTTTGTAGGCGGGACATTAGATTTAAGGGGGGTCTCTACATCGTCATAATGCCTTACCTCCATTCGAAACATGGATGAAAATATCACAATCAGGATTATATGTCAATTCATTTCAAATTTAAATGCCTAGCTGAGTAGCTCGGTGAGTTAGCACGTTGCCTTCTGAACTGCAGATCGCAGGTTCGATTCCAGCAGGGGTTTTAAATTTTTTTCATATTGCTTTCTACAAAAATTGCATTTTTGGACGAAATAGAGTGAATTTGATATTTTTTTTTACTTTAAAATATTGTTTAACATACCGTATATACTCGCCTATAAGTCGGATTTTTTGGAAATAAAATTTTGATGCAAAAGTCTATTTCCGTCCGTGGGTAATCAGTATTTTTCTAGCTGGAAAATGTACCAATTTTTAAAACAACTCCGACGATTATCACGATCATCGTCCAGACAAATAAGTCTGGACATAAAAATATAAAAAAAAAATATTATTGAACACTGGTCAATGATATAAGAATTGATATGATATTGATTTTTGTAGAAAGGACAATTAAATACCGGCACCATTTCTCAAAGTATATTTGAAACAGAGGCAAAATCAGTGTAACTTTGATTTCAAATTGTCAACCGATTTAGGCTAAAAGTTGTACCGACTTATAGGTGGGTCAATGGCAAAATACCTCAAAACGATCTTAAAAATAATACAACCGACTTATAGGCGAGTATATACTGTATCCTCTACTTTTCATTCAAGTCAAATTTCTCTGGTGTATCATTCCACCTTAACAGCATTTGGTATAGGGACGCGTGTTTGTAGGCAGGACAGTAGATTTAACAGCATTTTGTATGGTGTCACCTTTGTTTTGTTAGGCGGGACAGTACCAATTAAACAGCATTTTGTATGGTGTCACCTGTTTTTTAGGCGGGACAATAGATTTAATAGCATTCTGTATGGTGTCACCTGTTTTGTAGGCAGGACAGTAGATTTAACAGCATTTTGTATGGTATCACCTGTTTTGTAGGCGGGACAGTAGATGTAACATCATACGAGGTGCAAGACAGCAATTCTTTGAGAGAAATACACTGCGCCTCGGGGAATGCTGTAGGTGGAACCAAAGTAGACGAGCTATTCTTCAATCTAATACGAGATATTTTTGGGACAAAAGCATTCAGACGTTTCAAGGCTAATTCACCATCTGATAGTTTGGAGCTGATTAGAAGTTTTGAGGCAAAGAAACGCAGTATAGGGCAAGAAAATCACAATAATGAAAAGGGTGAACCGATCAATTTTTCAAACCTTTCGGAGCTTTTCAAAGAATGCATCAAGGCTAACAAAGGCAATGACAAAGCAGTTACATCACGAATACAACAGATGGACTTAAAGAAGAAAATAAAAACATTTAGTCATGCAAAGTTATGCTTTAACAAAGAGTATTTGATAGAGGCTGTCTTCAACGGGCCAATTTCGGACTTGGTAAGTCACCTACAAGATCTCTATCAAAATGAGAAGGTGGCTGAAATCGATGTAATCTTGCTTGTGGGCGGTTTCTCCGAATGTCCGTTACTACAGAAAGCTATCAAAGCTCAATTTCCTGACAAAAAGGTAATAAATCCCCGGGAAGGAAGTGTAGCTGAGATGAAAGGGGCTGTTCTGTTTGGGCACAGCTCAGAAAATATGATCCGGAAAGCCATACAACTAGGACAGAAAGTTCCATCGATTGAGACCCAGGTTATTATCCGGAAAAGCAAAGCATATTATGGCGTCGCTACAAACGTTCCATTTATTGAAGGTAAACATCCACAGAGTCATAAATATGTCGGTGAGAGTGGAGAAGTCGTTTGCACGGACGTGTTTGATTGTTTGATTGAAAAAAATCAAGAACTGAAGATAGGTACCATCATAGAAAAAACATTTTGTTCATCCACCTCTTACGAGGCGGGCGTTGAAATTTATCGATCTGACAAAAAGACCCGATACTGTTCTGATGAAAACTGCATAAAGATTGGAGAAATTTCAGCGGTACTTTCAAAAATTAATCAATGTTCTGAAAAGAGAAGATTATTCAAAATCCAGCTACATTTTGGATTTACGGAAAAAATAGCTACGGCTATCGATCTCTCAACACAACAATCTTGGAAGGTGAAACTTGACTGTCTTCTTTGATATTTTTTCGAATTTCGGTGAAATTACATAACACCATAGATGACTCCTTTTGAAACATGGATGAAAACAAATGAGAATCAGCAAAACTTGTATATTCCTTCAAATTGCAATGATAGATTCGATAGGTTAACTGTCATCTGCTTTAAATCGTGGGTAACATGGGGAATTTTTTTTTTTTTTTTTTTTTTGGGCATATTTCTTTGTACTAAAACTATTTTTAACTAAATAAGGCTAAATTGTCATATTACCTTCGCTAATCATGCTACCCCTACGCTACCAAACTTTCACGTTATTACGGATTTTGCTAAAACGACAATACAATCCAGGTTCCATCATTCCCCATAACGAATTATTATCCAATCATATGCACAAATTTTCGCCTATCAGACCGGAGGCATTGATTAATAGTCTCGATGAAAAAAGGGTAAAGCCCATTGCATAATAAATAACCGTGGAGGTAATACATGGGAGCAATGTCATTGGGTCGATTCCTAAAATTGACGCAATTATTCATTGCAAATTTACAAAAAATTCTTCCACGACATGTTTTGTAAGGGCCTTAATATATATATACTCTCCAGGAAACAAGGCCTTAGCTCCATTTACAACACCACGCATTGGATGCCTAGTTGGTATCTTCTCGGGTTTACTCAACACAGTCCATGGAATGCTAGAACATGTCCTTAACTATGCATCTATTTTTAAAATTGGCAGTATTCCTGTCATGGCGTTTAGCAAAATTTTGCCCGTTTGTGACGGACGTCTTCATGTATGTTTGTTAGGCATACAAGAAGACATGTGGCCGAATTTTGCTAAGCCTGCCACAGATTCTGTTTCCTTCCAGGTCTGTGGCCAATAATTGGGCTTATTCAATCGACAATTATCAATCGATATAGAGCCATCGAATATATTGATTGATCGGAACATCGAAATATTGATTGATTGATTGATTGATTGATTGATTGAAACATTGTGCTGGATTGATCCACTGAAATAATGAGGATTAATTGATATGCCTTTGATTGAAATATTGATTGATTGATTGACACTTGATTCATTGATTGATCAAATTATTGATTGATTGGATTTTGGACTCATTGTTGATACTACGGCATTACTACCCGAAAGATCATTGTAAATCGCTGAAAATAATGTATTGATATAATGTCATTTTCAATCAAATGTTTTAACAAATAAAGCCATGACAAAGACTGCCAATATAGTGTTACTGTTCTGTTCTATGAAATGATATGTTAGCATGTGTTGTTTATTGATTATGATTGCAGAATTGTTTATTGTGATAAATATGACATGTCATTCAGGTATTTGTGTTGTATTTTAGGTCAACTGAATCGGCATCTGGCGGTGTGCGTCGTCCGTTAACAACTGAACATTTTTGATTTCTTGATAACTAGCATTCTAATTGCTTTCAAATTTGGTATGAAGCACAGGTGGACAAATGAGACTTGGAATGTAAATTTCAGGACTCTTGCATCCCTTGGATGTTAATTTCATACGGTACAAGATGCGCATTTTTACAAAACACGTCTCTCCTAAATGATACTCATGTAGGAAATCCGACACATATACTTAAAAATTTGAAGAGCAGAAAAATGGAATACCATAAACTGTCTAGAGCTAAATACGTCGTAGGATCAACCCTATGCCTGAGGGAGATGATCCTTAAATTTAAAATATATTTCTAATTTTACCACAGTAAGTAAGTATATATCCGTATATTCAAGCTAGTAACAAAGTACATAGCTACTGGGTTGTAGATACCTTTCAGGAATAACAGTCCACCAGCAGAGGCCTCGTCCCAGGTGTCATATATCTTATATATAAAATGGCAAAGTAGACTGTTAAACGTAATCACAGTCCCAAAAACATAACAAATTCGAGTGTGGGCAACACGGACCTCCGACAAACGCCCGCAGGCAGGATCAGGTGCCATTGGAG
>CAJDSM010055951.1:3331-13921 GCA_903981925.1 Ostrea lurida | reverse complement strand
TTTTAATATTATTATTTTATGTAAATTGCCTATTTAAACAAAAAGTGAGGGGGACCCGAACAATTAAAAAAAATACAGGGGGGGGGAGGGTCCCACTGGGAGGGTAGAATTTTTTTCCGCGTGTACCAGGGAAAACAAAATTTTTGTTTTGCCAAAGGCGAATAGTACATTTTTTAAAATTAAACATTTGACAACTTTTCTTTCAACTATGGGTACAATATTTTTTGTCCTGCTTGTCTCAAAAGGAGAGCGGTGTGCCCACGACGAGAAGCGAGTGATTTCCCTTAATTCTGGACACTCGTGACCGTAGAACTGAAACCTTCATTAAGCTCACCTGCAGCCGAAGGCTCAAGTGAGCTTTCTGAATCGCCGTTTTTGTCCGGTCGTGTTCTGTCTGTCTGTCCGTCTGTCCCCGTCCGTTCTGTCTGTTAACTTTTGACATTTTCCGACTTTCTTCCCCAAAACCGCCGGGCCAAATTCAACAAACTGGTACACATCATTCTTGGCGTAAAGGGGCTTCAAGTTTGTTTCAAATGAAGGGAACCCAGGGCCCTCATCAAAGAGGAGGAGAAATCACAACAAAAATGCAAAAAAATAGGATGGTGGGCATCTTAAAAAATCTTCTTTCTCAAGAACCACTGCCAGGCAAAAAAAAAAGAGGGCCCTGAAATTTATATTGGAAGTTCTGATCATAGTGGAGATTCAAGTTTGATAATCAAATCAATGACCCCCGGGGCGTACGATGGGCCACAATAGCGGGATCACAAGTTTGGCATGTGATTATATAGAAAAATCTTTAAAAAGCTTCTTCTCCAAGAACCAACCTGGGCCAGGAAAAGCTTGAAATTATATGGAAGCTTCCTAATAGAGGAGATTCAAGTTTGTTCAAAATCGTGAACCCCCCGGGGCTACGATGGGGCCTAATAAGGGATCAAATTTACATATGATTATATAGGAGACAAATCTTATTAGAATCTTCTTCTCAAAACCCACTGGGCCCCAGGAAAAGCTGACAATTTATATGGAAGCTTCACTATATAGAGAGATTCAAGTTTGTTTTCAAGAATATGACCCCGGACCGCGTTACAGGGGGGCGCCCCCAATAGGGATCAAAGTTTTACATATGATTCCTCTATATAGGGAAAATCTTTTTAAAAAACTCTTCTTCTCAAAACCCAAAACTGGGGCCAGCGGAAGCTGAAATTTATATAGGAAGACTTCCTCTGATATAGAGGAGATTCAAGTTGTTCAAATCATGACCCCGGTGGTACTTTTGGGCCCCAATAGGGGATCAAAGTTACATATGATCATTACACGTTGGAAAATCTATCTTTCACAAGAACCCACTGGGCCAGGAAAGCTGGAAATTTATTATGGAACTTCGCTGATATCAGAGGAGATTCAAGTTTATTCCAAAATCATACCCCCGGTAGAAAGGTACGAGGCGGCCCCAATAGGGATTCAAAGTTACATATGATTATATATGAAAAATCTTTAAAAATTCTTTCTCTCCAAGAACCCACTGGGCCAGGAAAGCGGGAAATCTATTATGGAAGCTTCCTGATATAGAGGGAGATCAAGTTCCAACGGATTCAAAAATCATGGGACCCCCGGGGTACGAGGGCCCCCAATAGTGATCAAAGGTTTTACATATGATCTAGATAGGGAAAATCTTTAAAATCCTTCTTCTCAAAAAACCCACTGGGCCAGGAAAAGCTGAATCTATATGGAGCCTCTGATATAAGGGAATTCAAAGTTTGTTCAAATCAATGACCCCCCGGGTTAACTATGGGGGCCCATAGGGGAATCAAAGTTACAATCATATTATAAGGGAAAATCTTTAAAAATCTTCTTCTTCAAGAAACCCACTGGGCCAGGAAAGCTGAAAATTTTATATGGAAGGCTTCCTATAGGAGAGGAGATTCAAGGTTTCGTTTTCAAATCATGGAACCCGGAAAGAACCACGAGTAAACCTATGGGGCCCCAATAGGGATTCAGAACGTTTTACAATGATTATATAGGGGAAAACTCCTTTTAAAAATCTCTTCTTCAAGAACCCACTGGGCCAGGAAGCCTGAAAATTATATGGAAGCTTCCCTGATATAGAGGAGATTACAAGTTTGTTCAAATCATGGACCCGGGTGGACTTTGGGCCCAAATTAGGGATCCAAAGTTTACATATGGATCATATACACTGTTGGAAAAATCTTCTTCACCAAGAAACCACTGGGGCCAGGGAAGCTGAAATTTATATGGAAGCTTTCCTGATATAAGGGAGATTCAAGGTTTAGGTACAATCATGACCCCCGGGGGTACGTGGGGGGCCCCAAAGGGATTCAAGTTTACGATATGGATATATATGAAAAAGCCTTTAAAAATTCTTCTTCTCAAACCCAACTGGGCCAGGAAGCATGAAATCTAATATCGGAAGCTTCGATATAGAGGAGATTCACAAGTTTGTTCAATCATCGACCCCCCGGGGTACGATGGGCCCCCAAAGGGGATTTCAAAGTTTCTACATACTGATTTATATAGGGAACAATCTTTAAAAATCTTCTTCTCAGAACACCCCACTGGGCCAGGAAGCTGGAAATTTATATGGAAATCTCCTGATTTATAAGAAATCAATTTGTCAAATTCATGACCCGGCTGGCCAGGGGTAACTATGGGGAGCCCAATAGAGGATCTAAAGTTTCACATTAGATTATATTTAGGAAAATCTTCTTCCACAAGAACCACTGGGCCAGGAAAAGGCTGAAATTTATATGGAAGCTCTCCCTGATAAGAGGGAGGATTTCAAAGTTTGTCAAATCCATGACCGGGGGTACGATGGCCCCAACTAGGGATCAACGTTTACCATTGCAGTTAATTATCATATAATAGAGAAATTCTTTAAAATCTTCTTCATTGAACCAGAAAGAGATGGATGTGTACCTAAAGCTTCCTGATTATTGGAGAGATTTAAAGTGGTTTTCAGATAATGCCTCCACCCGAATAGGTTAATTAATCAGTCCACCAGTGTACATTCTAAATCCCAAACTACTGCTCTCTTTAGTTGAACAGGCTGTGCTCAGGTGAGCGATGTGGGGCCCATGGAGCCTTCTTGTTTCTAAACTGGTGTAGCCATCTTTTTAAATACTTGTGGGATTTCCAGCAGTAGGGGGCAAGGTAATAATATTATGTCTCAATTTCAATTCTTTGTCCACACTTATCATTTAAATCGAAAAAAATAATGAAGATTCATATTTGGTTAGTGTAAATTGGCATTATGAAGGTTTCAATAGATTTTTCCAAATATATGTTCCATGCCACCCTGGAAAAATTGAACTAAAACCACATCTGCAAAATTTCGATGGTAACTGGGAATATATCATTGTCGATTTTAGATATAAAACCATTGTTCAATATTTATACAGTTGTCCTGTGCTGTGTCATGTAACAACGGATATATAGTATTGTATCTTCCTTCGGCTCTTAGCCTTGATGCCCTTGGCGTGTGCTAACAACTTCCATATCACAAAGCCGAACATGAAAGCACTTGTTTCTATAGGACCAGTGTCGCGATGCTGAATCACGCATAAATTGAAATAAAAAACATTTTAAACAAAAAAGACTAGAGTGTGTTTGTATGATGGACGAGACAAAAGTCGAAAAAAAATTCTAAAGGAAAAAAATTGATCCGTTGACAAAAGTCCGAAACTCGGGTCGTTAAAAAAAAACACAGTTGGACATTTTAAGGGTCCACAACTTTAGCCACGGCGCACATTCAACACCAACAATGAAACTTAACTGCAGTTGGAGTTTGAAAAGAAGTAACGAAATTCGTCGTCGTTTTAGAGATTTACAACAAATGAGCTGAAACAAATTTCAAAGCGCACAATTTTATTTAATGAAATCTCAAAACAGAACATTTTTGTATTAAATTTATTTTTTCAGCAGCAAGTTTTTCTGAAATTCGGGGATTCCTTGTATTGTAGCTCTAAAAATACATTAAATCGCTTCCTGCAATGATTTCAAACTCATTTATTTTGACCTAATTCTCTTTCAATTACACACCCTTTTAGACTTATTTTCTATATTTGGAATAAAATACAAAAAGTTCAATTTTACTATAATTATCTCGATGAAAAAACTTTAATTTTACCGATCTTTCATTGCAAACACCAATTAGGGAAATACCATGTACATGCACAACACCCTTTTTTCGATCGTTGGGGGGCCTATATAAAGATACATTTTTTTTTTAAAAAAAAACCAAAAACCCTCTCTCCGAGTTTAATTATCGCCGTTCCCTCTATGTCAAAATAAATGCTTTTCGCCCGGATAATTTCTTAATCATTGTATTATAGGTGATTTCAATTTGAAATTTGTTTTGCATATCCTGGAACAAATAACTAATTAAGTTCGATAATCAACCATAACTAGAAAAAGCATGCGATTAATTCTTTTTTTTCCTTTAATATTCTTCCAATCAAAATTTGGTCCCCGCCCAACGTGCGCATTTAATACAATGTATTTATATATTTACGCGGAACGAAAATCTCTTTTTCACAATTTACATTTTCCCGGTCAGAATTCTTAAAGCAATGTTGTGTTTGAAATGTGTTCATCCCTTTTTAAAAAAAAAAAAAGATAGAGGGTCATCCCCATATTTTCCTTTAAATAATACTATGTAGCCAAACCTATATATGGGAAAGGAAGAACAAACATCTTACGGAATTACATATTTTGTTAATGATAAAAAATAATACAAAGCTTTTCATTGGAAAAACCAGAAAAAAAACAAAAAAAACCACCAAAAAGCAAGCAAAAACTCGTCCCAAAACATTATGCGCCGAACTATCTCAATATCCTTTTTATAAAATGTCAGTAGGACAGGGTAACTTTTAACAAACATATCTACAAACATACAGATGCGACCAGTTTCTAACTCTCTTAAAGCCAGTCGTAAAAGCATTCATAAACGACGCTGCTCTAAAGTTAACTTAGAAGCATTCTAGCTGGACCTGCATTAGACTTCTCCCAAGTTAACTTAGAACAGCCCGCTGAACCTGCTCTAGAGCCTGCTCTGTGAACTGCTCCAACTTCCACTTCTTCTAGAAGGTCCAAACGACTTAGCTCCCACGTTCGGCCTTTAGAACAGGGTCTCCACGGACCTGTCTAAGTTCACTTTAGAACAGTTTTCCCACACGACTGCCTTCCACGGGAAATGCTCAAAAAGTGTTTCGCCTTAGAAACAGGTCCACGTGACTGCTCAAAGTCCTTTAGAAAGCTATTAATTAATCATCTCTTTTGCGCTAATTTCCTTTTAAATAAAAAACACACCCCCCGCCCAAAAACAGAGAAATGACAATGGCAAAAATGGAGACAATTATCTTCATTATGAAATCCATATACATACAAGAGAATCAATATTGACGATTTGGATATGAAAAATCTTTATTATTACTTTTTAGCCATTCAAAAAATTTTTTATTTTTGAATACATACTTATGAATGACTCACACTCCGATTTATACCTGCCTGGACTACACATTACATAAGACCCGGTAAGCGTCTTGAACCGTTGATATTTATTTAAAGCATGGCTCGTATTTATCATGGTTTAATGACCACTTTAATCGCGAGAGACCTCTCACACCTTTTCTCCTATTTGACAAATTTATTTAACTTTGATTACAGTTTTCTTGCGATTTTTCAAGCGCAGGGTACTATTATCAACGTTCTGGTAGTTGTAATTTACATATGTGATCGGGGACTGGCATATCCCTAATTGTGACCCATCTATTAGCCTGATCATATTTAATATTTCTTATGAGGCCAAGAATTCATTTCAAAAGTTCTACTGCTACCAAAAAAGAAAGAAAATCCATCTCACGCGGCTCGTTTTCTAACTTCAACATCTTTCGATATCGATTGACGGGAATGTTTATTCTAATCTAATCAATAACACATCGAATTCCATCATTATGGTTTCGATTCAATACTATCAGGGCGATCCCAACGAATAGAGGAATTAAAGAGGACCAACCACCAGAGTTTCCAATGTCGGTGCGTCTTGCCGACTTGGAAATATTTTATTGAAACATTGACAATTAACGGCAAACTAACTACTTCAACTTGATTGACAAACGGGGCGATATTCACCCGGCTTCAATCCATCAAACGCTAGCATAGTTTTTCGTGTCAAGGTCTGTGGGCCCGATATTTATTGTAGCAATTCCATCATCCACCTGCAATACCACCAACATGATAATTTGTTTGACCACCAAAAAAAATTTGCAGCCACCCACCCCCGTAACCATTGGGTATGGTGTGTATGTCTCCTCAACTTATTCGTATACGCAAGAAGCTATATAGTTCTGCCCGAAAGCCGATTGGGTAGAAACAGGTTTTTGAGTTATCGAATGGAGGGGCAAAGCTACTACAGACAAGTTGTGATGTATGCAGTAAAAAGACAGATGGTTTCAACAGTTCACGTTTAATAAAGGCAGCATATTGTTTCGTTAAAATTTCTTAATGGTCGTTATACAATTTAGTTCTTGGTTTGAACCAATATGACTATCACTCGAGTCAAATTGACCCCTGTTTCTGATGTGTTTCATAATCCATTGTGTTAAGCCGTTCTCATTCACAGCACTGATGTTGACTACGGACTGTCCTTTACCTTATCAAGACTATTGGGCTCACGGCGGCGTGTGATTTTCCGGCAGTCAACACAGGGAAGAATTGCTTACTCCTCCTAGGCAACCTTGATCCCACTTTCGTCTTGTTGTAGATCCAAGGGGTCCGTGAGATTGCCCAACTCTGTTTTTGTCAACTTTATATTTTCAGGATTATGAGATTGATCACTGTGGTGCCTCTATCTTTGCCCCCTTTACAATCTACCTTGTAGCTCATCAATCCTTTTTCAATTAGGTGGGTCTTTGCTTTTCACTCTCTCCATTCACCAATATATAAAATGGTTCTCCTCTTCGAAAACTGCTATTAGATCCTTTTTGCAAGATTTCATTAATAGCCTGGTTCCCTGCCCCAGTGTTCTAAGCTACGCATTAGTCTTGGTTTCTCCCATGTCCCATGCTTCTAAATGCTACTATTGGGTAAATTAGCCTGGTTCCCTGTCCCAATGCTACTAACCTCAACGCCCGTAGATGGGCGAATGGCGGTTCCTTTCGTCCTCCCCATTCTTCTAAAGCTTTTAACGCGTAGATCTTTTCCCCCTGTCCTTTTATGCGATCATAACGCGCAGAGGTCGCAATCCTCGGCTACTTCGCTATGCTCCTGTATACACCTCGGATGTAAATGGGTGTAGGGCATATTGCATTCGATTTGATAGCCATTTTCTTGCTCCGGATAGGAAAAGTACCTGTTATAGCACACTCCATGTCCCACTCTCAGTCTCATTGGGAACTGTGGTCCTCTCCGTGCGGGTCTTACAAGATAAGTTTACTTTTTTTCTCGCATTGATGCAGTTTTAAAAAATGAATGGACTTGGCATTCACTCAGGGAAAATTGTAAAGTTATTTGCAACCGTTTTTTCATGCTGATTTACGTTCGTGTATTTGGAGCCGACGAAAACGTATATTTTGCTTCGCCCGATTGACGAGGTCCACTGTAATTTCAAAAATATCCACTTTTTTGGAACAATCCGATCACATCCATTTAGGAGTCAAAGTAAATAATAAATTAATAAATTATCTTTATATTACCCCCAGGATGGGTGAAGCTCAATTCCTCTTTCAAGAACTAGTTTACATGTGTCCTGAGAAACATATATACAGACAGTAATATAATACAGATATAAAGTAAACTGAAGGTATTTTATGTTATGGTTTATTACATATATACATGAAAATATCTACCATTTGTTACATCAACATTAAAATAAGTCTATGATTTTAATTTTCAGGGTAAAAACAAACAGTACAGATCTATAATTTTAATTTCTAGGGTAAAAAAAAGTGTCTAAGATAAGGCGGATTTAAACGGTTCCAAAAGTTGGGTAAAGATTTTAAAATTCTGGATAAATTGTTCCATTAAATGTGAACCGATAAAAATAGTAAAAGATCTTTTTAAAATATTGGTGTGTCTGTGGGATTGCCTTCCTCTGGACTTATTTACAGTGTGCGAAGGAAGTCCACGGAGCCACGCGCCGGAGTTTTCCGGAATCGCGGGTAAGGGCTATTGCGTTAGCCTTAGTTTCCCTGCTCCTTTTTTGTCCCATGTTCTAAGCTACGCGTAGATTCGGGTAGGTTCCTGGTCCCATGTCTCTATTAGCTAGCGCTTCCCCTCTGAGTTCCCTGTCCCTTATGCTCCTCAAAGCTATCGCGTTTTAGTACTGAGGTTTCACCCTCGATCGCGCGTATCGCTCTAAGCCTAACGTCTGTGATCTGATTCCTGTCCCCAAGTGGCTCTAAGCTTACGGGTGGAGCTGGGCTCCGCGCCGTCGCCATGCTCTAAGCTACGCGGCTTCGTCTGGTTCCCCTCTATGCCCCATCTCTAAAGCTAACAGCGGGTAAAACCTTGACTGCCTTTAGTCAAGCGGGAAGCCAGGGACCAGACTAGATCTTATAAATTCATTATATATTTTATTACAATATTTGCTATTATGATTGGTACCAGAATTTCAAATTCGCAAGGCCCCACACGTTTTCAGGACATATTTCTTCCATCCACTCAAGACCAATTTGTGCGTGGGAGAAACTCGTACCCAGGAGGAACCTCGTACCCAACCTCATAAGTGTACTTGTGAGTTTGTCGCTGGAGAAGGGTCTCATCGTGGATCCGACCTTTTGTTTGCGTTGCTCCTGAAAGACACATCTTTGTCATTTTTACGAAGGTGGGAACCTCGTTTATGTCAGCGTTCAGCCAAGCTTTGCATTTAGGCGTTCACAGCGAGTTGTACACAACGACTTTTCATTTTAGTATTTAATTTTTAAAAAAAGTTTCTACAATTCATTACAACTACTCAACTTCCACGAGGGACAATATTGGTAAAAATCATGCATACTTTACACTGATATCGTCATATATTAAGATTTCTCTCCCCGGTTAAAATTTAAAGAATCGTATGTGAGGAGAGAATAAATTCGGTTTCTGATTTGTTGGGTTTCTCATTCAGATAGGATCTCTGAGAATTAAATAAGTTTCCTTTATGGGAAAGTTCTTACACTTCCGAAAACAGATATGTTTTCTATCAAAGTGAAAACTATCAGTTTAACAGCATTGTTTTATGTCCCAATTTATCCAACAATGAAAACCAGTTACATTATCTATGCAATGTAGGTATTCACCCGATAGCTAGTTTTGTTCTGAAAGAGAGTGTGTGGAAACGCAGAACATTATGGGTAGTATGGTTTTTGAATGTTGCGTAATGTTGACATATTGGAAAAGAGAGTACCAAACCGCCATATATGAGGTGTTACGTGATTGGCTAATTAATATCAAGAATGAAATTATTTGGAATTGAAAGAATATTATCAAACGTTTATCAATTGTCGGGATGAAAATTTCTTGGACAAAATCGAGAAAGGAATGAGGAAATTTCCATGGTAGCTAGGATGTGTTTAAAATGAAGGTGTAATTCACTAGCACAAATCTGCGTGTGTCATTGTAGTTTCCACGATAAACAAACATTAATATTTATGTGATCAGATCACCGATTACTTTTATACTTTGATTGAAACTGAAATATAGACACAAGTATAGACAACAAAATTAAAACAAAGTATAAAAATGAGAGCTGATATCATGTAATGTTTGTTTATCGTAAAGGATTCTAAAAGAATTAGACACTGATCCCACTTACATGTATATCTGTTTTGTTTGTCACCTCGTTTCAGAACTTTAAGTACTTTGATTAATATAAACAACTGTAAATAAACTTTGTGAATTTTATCATAAAAATCTAGGCACGAATTCTCCTGAGGACAAACTTGCGACAAGTTATCAATTTTCATCAATAAATCTGGATACGAGTTCTGGAGAATTTTTTATAGGTCTATTTACAAGTACGAATTCTCTTGGAAAAGAAAAAAATAACTCTTTGTCATTTCCATTGTATAAATTTGGGTTCTCCTGGAGAGAAATAAAAACTCCAAAAACAAACAAAATCCTTTCTTAATTTAAGTGTTCTCATAACAATCTGGGCTACAAGTTTCCCAGTGAAAATCTTTTGTCATTTTGTCTAATAGTATCAAACGAAATTAAGTTCTCGAATAATTATTTATAGAAGCTCCTGGGATAGGGTCGGAATCGTTTGTAGACTGTAATTGTGATTTTTTTTTGTAATAATTACAATTATACTATGATAACATGATCTCAATGAAGCCACAATTTTAATATTAAACAATCGCTGTATACGTACATGTATCTGCGTAAGATACGCTAAAATTATCACGTCAAAGATTTGGAACAAGTTTCAAATTACAATAATTGCATTGATGCAATATTGTCACATGCCAAACTTAAGGGTGTATGGGACTGACGATTTTGAAACTACTGCGCAACTCCGAAATCTCTCGGATCACTTCGCTCGATTACATCTGTAGGATACCGCAATCAGCCGAGATTTTCCGATAGCACTATTTG
>CAJDSM010055948.1:451-15644 GCA_903981925.1 Ostrea lurida | reverse complement strand
CTCTACCCCAGTCAACAACTGTATACTGTAGATATAGAAATAAGTAGGTAAAGGCAAGTAGGTGTCACGTTAAATGTTTTACCACATGTTTACTCCTTTATCCCGTGGATATCACTCATAACATAAATTCTAATTAGGCCCATTACACTGTGTTTTTCTACGCCGATTGTGACGTCACACATGTACGTAAATTTTACGTAGCCTAGTTTGTGTACAAACAAGCCAAGCAAAATTCTCAACAACACTACTGTTGTAAAGAATCATTCTAGGAGTTTATTCTTAAAAGAAAAGTGTTTTATGTTGAAGATTTTTACTCTGATTTGCTTAACTTCATTTTTAAACAGTTAAAAAGATATATTCTCTAACACGATTTGTTTGTGTATTTTATAGACACTTTTTCTTCATGCGTAGTGACGTTACTAAAGCGTTACGTGGCTTCGAGGGCCGAACAATAGGAATATCAATAGAAAACGGAGGGAGGGATGTAAAACATGTGATAAAAAGAATCTCCTATGATTTGTGGTTTGGTATGATTTTTGTCCAACTCGTTGTGCAATTTCTATCCCCTCGCCAAGGCTTGGGAATAGAAAACACACAACTCGTTGAATATAAATCATATCAAACCACAAACCATAGGAGATCCTATATTTATACGCATAGATTGGGAAATAGCACGTGATATGCTACCAAGACAGTCACGTGGTCAGCTCTTGAAAAACAAAGTGTCTTTGGAAAATATTTTCATGTATATCTCTACTAACATATTTCTGTGTGTATATTTTTTGGTACCCTTTTATTAATAGAATACCTTAATCAAAACCTATTATAAAATATCTTTGTAAAAAATTTCAGAGGCTTATTTCCATCAATGCCCATTTGATAACTGCTTCTTTCAGCCATTTTTATTCACATGTGTAAAAAAAGGGGGGAAAAATTCAAATAATGCTGTTTAATTAACATAGTTTTTGATAATTATTTTTAAAAAATTCAACAATTGGTTTAAAGTCACGCGGCATCAATTAAGAATATTTACATTCACTGAATCTTTTCTCCTATTTTCTATTGAAATTGACAGTTTTCATATAGGCAATGAATGCATGTTTGTTGCAAACTAGTTGATCCGGTTTTTCAGCAACACTCCGTGTTGTCATCACCAAATATGGAGCGTTGCCAAGGTCAAAGGTTACTTTGCACCAAATATGGAGTCTTTCTGAGGTCAAAGGTTACTTTGGCTATTCCATTTATTTAACAAAATTGTAATACGACTGTATTTCAATACTTAAATCTAGTTTATATTTCTTAAAGATAAATAAAATATAAATATAAACAATAAAATGTCATTCTTTGTTGGTTTATTGGGTGATGAAGGCAGCTAGCATTGCAGAAAAAATTTTCATAAACCGCTAACGCGGGTTATGAATTTTTTCTACAATGCTAGCTTCCTCATCACCAATAAACCAACAAAGAAAGCTATTTTTTGTTTAAATAACAACGTCCCATAATAAACTTACGGAAGAAATTAGGTATTACAGGCCACATTTTGCTTTGCAACCCAATATTATTTATTTTCATTTACCAACTGTCAACTGGTTATCATGATTGCTCGCTATAAGAATCCAACCTTACCTTTGTGTTACTCCAGTGAAAAACAATTCAGAAACCAAATAAACACACTGAAATGTCCATTATT
The DNA here is from genome assembly GCA_903981925.1 of Ostrea lurida. Classification (NCBI taxonomy): domain Eukaryota; kingdom Metazoa; phylum Mollusca; class Bivalvia; order Ostreida; family Ostreidae; genus Ostrea; species Ostrea lurida. The sequence continues at coordinate 13,954 of CAJDSM010055948.1, read as the reverse complement.
CATATTGTTTGCGGTGAATAAAAAAAAGTAATTCTAAGGAAGGTCTAGGAATATAGGGATTTGGGATCGGTTTTCAATTTGTGAGTTGTGATTGAAGGGTAGAATGATTTTAGGAGAATCTATTGATTTCAATGTAATGGTAGGAGGGAATTGGTTAATGGAAGATGTCAAGATGTAAAGAAATGTTAGACTGGGTAAAGAAACACAAGATAGAAAAAAATCCCACATCCGTTTTACTTACGATCTGAAGCTGCTCTGACGAAAACAGCTACACCCTCATTATATATATCTCTAAACTCTCTAAACTGAAAAATATAACGAATTGTTCGATTGGCCGGTAGATGTTCCAGCACCAAAGGCAGACCAATCAGAAGGAGAGAAAGATTTACGCTCAAGAATGATGATGATACTTCAAAAGGAATACAGTCCTCAGCTGCTTTCTGCCAGGAGTCGAATAACAGTATGAAGCCACAAGTCTATTAATAACTGCAAAATCAAGGCGCTGCCGGGGGATTATAGGGGAACGGTTGCTTATATCTGGCTGAATTGATACCGTCTGCTTACATAATCATTGTAAATTGAAAAAAAGCAAGCGGAGATGGTACATTTGATTTAGTTGTTTGTAATGACCCTTAATCGTTGGTTATAGACAATCATAAGTTGTGTTGTGTTAATTGTAGATTACGCAGTTACTCTTCCCCAAGAAAACCATTTAAGTTGAAAGCGTTTCAAGTCCTTTCAAGATAATTGTTACATTCTGTAACATTTACTGGGGAGTCTTTGATTTTCTTATAGAAGTCTCGTGGAATGAAAAATCAAAAGCATGCATAGAATGATACCAAAGAGTATGATTTTTCTTTGTATCTAGCAAACAGTGCTAAGGGAGTTCAAGCTATATCAGCGACATTGATGATATTTCATATGGCAAGTAAATAAATATTCTGTGTACTATATGTATTACAATATTTTACACCCGGCCCAACGGGTCACTTCAACACTTTAATGTCTGTGTATGTACAGTCATCACTCAATCAAGTGCTACGAATAATTGAATATAGATTCATAGGTTATAAAACATTAGGCACACGTTCCAAGAGTCAGCAAATTCTATGGTCGAGTGTGATTAATTAGTGCGTACGCTTTGAACAGTTAACACTGGCGCGTGCAGGCAAAGCACGCGTGGTTCGTGTTAAGGAAACTAGCACGATGGGGGCGGAAAGTATGTGGTACAGATGTGTACGGTGCGGAATCCCCAACGTAAAACAAAAAGCATGTAACGGAATGTTTGAAGGTGAAATGAATGGATCTACGTTGTATTTGTACAAATTACAGAAAAGGCACGCTCTAATTTCAATACAAAAGCGTTCTCTTAATTCTCTTTCAAAAACGCAGACTTCATTGACAAATACTTCCAACATAAGATAAGGTTATAGTAATTCTATTTACATAACATATGCTGCAATGTTCTATTGTAAAATATCAAAGGATGCACACTGAATTGACCTTTGCACACCTATTGATTTCGGTTGTGTCAATAAAACACATACATTAAGTTTTAATTTCATATTTCCAATATTTCGGTATGAGCATCACTGAAGAGACTTAATTTGTCGAAATGTGCATCTGGTGCATCAAAATAGGTACCGTATAAGATTTTTTTATATGCGTATGCAACTATTTCATTACAACATTGAAAAATGTATAGGCATTTTTTCTTCCATTCTGCATGGTTTTAGTTGGTAGGATTTTCTTTGAAAATCCCTATCGCGTTAGCTCTCTGCATGCAGAAAGTTTCGGCATGTAATATAAACCATTGACACACTGCTACTTGTTGTGTATCTATAAGCGCGCACACTTGTTCTCGGGCCAAACCGGGAAACGTGTGGCGACATGTTCATAATCAAAGTACTTAAAGTACTGACAAGCGCTAAGCTTTTGTTTGTTTGTTTGTTGTTTTTGTCATCTTGAGAATCTTTCACTTCTATGAAGACGTCAACAATTACATTACCGGTGAAGGATAGCAAATTTTGACCTATGATCGGGGGTCACCCGTTGAGCAGTGAAGGTTCTTCAGCGTGTCACAACTACTGTGGCACAGGTCATCCGTTTATATGGTCATTTCCAAATGACGCATGCCACTTGATCACACCTGTTACTGGGCATTTGGCATTGCAGTTGTGAATACCTGTGTAAGACACAAGTCTGTCACTACTGGGATTTGAACACCCAACCTTCTGCATGCTAGGCAAACGTTCTAACTGACTGCCACGTACCGCCGCTAAGCTTTTGATTGAAGACAAAGGAATTTACATACATATTTGTTAAGAAAAGGCACCAAATGGATGGAAAAAATATAGACAATAAACATGACACAAAGTGTCAATTAAAATAGAAAAAAAAGTCTTTAACTCAAGACATTAAGATTACAATATTACTGCTTTTCAAAGCTTTATTCCAGTAAAGGAGCATATGAAGTGGATCATGATATACATGTACATGCGAATAGCTTTAACAATTTTAAAGAAAGGATGCAATTCAACGCCAACCAGTCTACAACACTGTCTGTGACCTTATATCTGAAATTTAGCAAATTCAATTTATAGGCAATATTATTTGTTTTAAGAGAATTCAAAATGTTTGATATGACTAGTCCAATAATTAGCTGTTATAGGAAATATTGTCTGTAAAGCATATTAAGTAATTATGCTGTAAAGTTAAATTACCAAGAAATCTGTGAGCCAATGCTCACTAATGATACCCCCGCTCTAAGTCTATTAAAACTGTCAATATAGTTGTACATAATTCCAGGTTCTCGTCAAACAGGAAGTAGATGTCCGATGAATCGGAAAATACATCACACGATACATCATACCTATATAAAGCTTCATGCAAAACATCAGCAGCCTGTGATAAACAGTTTCTGAGAATTATGTTATGAAAAATGTTATATAAGCACTATATATGAAAAACTCCAAGTTCTCGGCAAATAGGAAGTACGATTTCCATGAATCTGAAAATGCATTCAACAATACATCATACTTATATAAAGCTTCAAGCATAATATTGTGATACATACATGTAGTTGCTGAGAATTATGTTACGAAAAATGTTGTATATGAACAACAAGCCCACAGGTTTTAACGGTCACCTGAGTATGCATTGCCCACCAAACCCAAAAAAAAAAAAAATGGGTCTATATTTGCATTTCTAAGTCTCAATATGGAGTCTTGTCACATGTTAATCATCATGTTATCATTTAATTTTATTTCACGTGACCTCCTAGCGCCGATTCTCATTGGTTAAAACACCTTTGAGAATTGAGGTGATTTCGATCACGTACCTGACCAACAAGTAAAGTCTAATGGACATTGTTTTGTTGTTGTAATATAAATTAATGATAAGAAATAAATTTTATATTTTTCGGGTGATGCAGGTTATCACCGAGATTTTAGACGGTAAAACTTTACATCAATGCGCTTCGCGCATTGATGAGTTTTACCGCTAAAATGGGTGATACCTGCATCACCCGAAAAAATATAGATAACATTCATTTCTTATATCATCTATCAAAATATGCATATGATTTCTATTCATGTACACAAGAAGATTATCATTTCAATCTCACAAAGGGTGTTGTTAACCATTCAAGAACTCTAAATGAAAACCATATTGCTTCTTTAATGTCCAGTGAGCTTGACTTTTGACCTTTTCACTCCAAATTCGATAGAGAACATCTTTGACCCATGGGTAGTTTATATGTATGATATAGTGACTCTAGGTAGAAAGAATAATGCTGAAGAGCCCGGAAACCTTATTGCTTCTTTGATGTCCAGTGCACTTGACCTTTGACCTTTTGACCCCAAATTCGATAAAGAACATATTTGTCTCATGAGTAGTATATGTATAATATAGTGACTCTAGGTAGAAAGGATAATGCTCTAGAACCCGGAAACCATATTGCTACTTTGACGTCCAGTGCACTTGACCTTAATTTGGACCCCAAATTCAAAAGGGAACATATTCGTCCCATGAGTAGTCCATTTGTATAATATGGTGACTCTAGGTAGAATGGATAATGCTCTTGAGCCCAGAAACAATATCGCTACTTTACATATAAATACTAATACACTGTACTATGTATTTAGTTTCTCTTAGACATGTGCGGTTGTAGGGAAGAAGATTCTTGAAAATTGGTCACTTTTGGGCAGTGTTTGCTCCGCCTCTAAGGCCCCAGGGGTGTAAGAGACCCAGGCTGAAAATTACAATTTTAGAGCCTCTTGTCCAAAAGATGCTTCATACCAAATTTGAAATGAATTGGAATGGCAGTTATCAAGAAAATGTTAAAAATGTTCACTTGTTAACACATTTCATCACTGCCCGTGTTATTATTTCATATTTCACAAATCAAACTAATTCACTACTAGTATATATTCAAATTCCTTGAATTTCTCTCATTTAACACATTTAAGTTATACGTTTAAAGCTTAAAATCTTTATTAGAATTTGTTTTATATTCATAGTTTATCTATTGTTTACGGACCATATTTTCAAATGACAGTCCTTGCAATTGAGAATGTCACCCCATTCTTGTTTATACGCAAACTTCCGCCAGAGGTCGTTCCGCACGCAAAACGCAGAGCATTATCATGGATAGTATGGTTTATACGGGGATTCTAAACTGGTACCCCGTTGATTGGTTCTGCACGGGGATTCTAGATTCTGTCAATAGGTGGCGGTAATATGGAAGTGAAATGAATACTCTGACTAACGAAAATAAAGCGCAAGGTCTACGCTAGTGCTTTAAAAATACCCTTACACTGGGCCCTTACACTGATGCATTTTATAACGCATTCGTATCATATAATAAATACGTGATACATGTATATGATATATTCATAATCTGGTTTTAGGCATTTCATGCGAGTACGGAAGCCCTGGAAGGACATTGACTTACTTCTTACTTGTTTGGACTTATTTGTTATGACTTATTTGTTTTCACTTATCAGTTAATTCTTATTTGTTATGATCACCATATCATATTCGAAAACGTGACATGCATGATCACCACATGATGATGGATACATGTAGCTCCAGCGAGGAATGAATATGGCGTGTAATAAAGTTCCCTTTATTCGAAAATCTTGTGATGTATGTGCAATAACTTGTGATGTGTATTCAAATCGTGTGAATATATATTCAAAATCTTGTGATGGATGTGCAATTTTTCAATATCTTGTGATGCATATTCAATATTGATAAATAATCGGTGATGTAACTTAACTGTGCAATATTTTGATGCATATTCAACTCTTTATGATGTATATTCAAAATCTTGTGATTATATCGAAAATCTTGTGATGTATATTATATTGCATTATCTTGTGATGCATATTCTAGTGACTTGTGTGAGGTATGAATATCTTGTGATTATATTTAAAAATCTTCTGATGTATATTCTATATCTTGTGATGTTGTTCATACTTTATGAATATACATTTCGAAAATTCTTGTCAGATCTTTCATGATCCATGGGCAGGGGTTTTGAAACCAGGGCGGGCCATTTTAGTTAATTGCGACTATAATTTCAATCGTAATACACGTCCAGAAAAAAATATTTCGCAGCTTGTGAAAAGCAGAAATAAAATTGATAAAGGAGAAAATATCTTCCTACTGAATGTATATATTACTACTAGCATCCTTTCCATAATCCAAGACAGTATGCTGAAAAGATTAAGATCTGCCATTAGGCTCAAAGTCAGATGATTGAATATCTTTTAGTTATATACTAATCTCAAATAATGCAATGACTTTACTATTGTCATTAAAAAAAAGTATCATGCTTTCAGTTTTTCATGCCTAAATGCATCCACATTCACAAATTATGTCTCTTCAGTGATGCTCATACGAGAAATGTAGAATCGAAACATGTAAATGATTTTTTTTTTGTAGAGCTGAAAAAGGATACCAAAGACTGGAGCCAAGTATTGTTGAAAGATCAGAGCTATATGCTGCAGGGGAGATACGTGTAATCTTAACTGATTTGAAATAGATTTATATCTATCCACTGCAATTGAATAATTATATACTTATCCGTACTTTCAACTAGTAGTAAAGTACATAGCAAACTGGGCTGTAATTATCATATTGCAATCCACATGCCATTGGAAGAGGGCAATTTTGACAAGGATTACATGAGTGACATAAAAAACCTGTTTGATATTCTTTACATTAATTTGAACAAAAGTTCTTTATTGTGATTACATCATGTAAACCTTGACATGTAAAGTAATTATTAGTATCAAAGAAAAAAAAGTATTGATTAATATAATTATTAATACATAAGATACTAAGTATTAAAATAAATACAAAGTATTAAGTAATAAATATAACAAGTAAGTATTAAAGATAACAATGAGTTAAATAATAAAGTAAGTAATTTTTAAAATAATAACAAGTAAGTATTAATATTAACAAGTAAGTACCATTATTAACAAGTAAGTATCTATATTTAAAACATAAGTATTATACAATAAAACGTAGTTACAAGAAAAAGCAGACAGAAGTCATATCCCAATTTTAGAGCCATTATTTTTAAATGACATCTCTTGCACAGAGTTGTAGATCCTTCTCTCTCCTCACTTGTAAACTTCAAAGAATAGAAAGTAATACTCGTGTAGGTTCCTTACTTGTAAAATATTTTAAAAAGAGATAATCAAATAACTTATCTGCTATTCTGGTTTCAATTGGGAACGTTTTGCGTAAAATCGAGAAATAAAGAGTTATAAGTCAAAAATAACAAATAATTACATGTATTATTGATTATTATTATCTCTCAAAATTCATGCAGCGAAAGATTTAAAAATTAGTCTGTATGTATTGCAGTTTTTCGGAAACATTGCGTGTACAAGAGCATATTTGACTTGTTCAAAATTGGCCATCAATTTTAAAGTTATCTGCGACGGATAAGAGATGTTATGGTGGCATAGTGTTCTGCTCCACTTTTCAGATAATTATGTTGATTCCTCATTATCTTTTTGCTGACTTGTTCACGTGTTTAAAAATTCAACATGAAAATATGTCCACGCCCAGTTTATGCTCATGCAGCAGTTGAATATACATATTTTTCTGACAACACTACTTAACAGAGTCTAAAAATCAATATAAAGAGACTACTTAGGACAGTCAATATAAAAGAACTGACAATCAAGATAAATATCTAGCAAGTTGACATATAATCATTTGAATAAGTCGACATAAATTACTGAAAATCTCGACATAAAATTATGTCAAATTGTCATGATAACATGACGCTGTCAGATGTAATTATGACTTGTGGGGAAAATTGTCAACTTATCAGAAAAAATATGTCGAGTTGTTAGAAATTATGAATGACAAGTATAGAATTCAGTTAAGTGGCTTAAACACGCTTCAATAACAAGACAGCGAGTTCCTGATCAAATAAAACGGGTAATTATCAAGAAATCGAACGTAGAGCATAGTAGCCCTGAAAGGTCGACAATAAATATCTGCCAATTGGGACATTGATCATTATCTGACAAGTTGACGATAACATCTGTTACAAAGTGGTGGTAGATAAATGCCCTACCTAATAGAGATGTTGTTGAAATCGCGGGTCAACATTTTCCCCCCTAATTCGAAGTAGTTTGTGGTCTGTAACATGATCAGAGACCGGTCTAATACATGTTCAAATACTTTACTCAGTTTGCAAAGCATTTCGCATTAAAATACATAACTCTTAAGAGCACTTACCCTGTATAAGTCCTGGTATGTCAAGCGATACATACAGTCCAATACCTGGTCATGGAGCAATAATTTAATTCCAAGTTTCCTAAGGACCCCCCCCATTCCTCTATTCCTGGATCATTTGACATGAGAATCTAAATAGTGGTGCAACATTTTTAGGTCAAAATTGCTCTCAACGTAATAACTGCGTGGTGTCGCTAATCCTGCAATGGCAACATGTGTGTATGCAATCGTCATCGATCTAACACTGTAAGCCAACATACTTAACGATGTTTCCGTTCACTCTGACAAAAAGACTATAGGGACTACAACGGACGGGTGTGACTCGGCAATTCGAGGATCCTAGACATCTTTGCAATCTCCCCATCTTGCTGTATTCACAGGGGCTCCAATGTGTGCCCAATTTAGTTTTACTTTGTATTCTGTTTGGGATGTACGAATTTTATCATACTGGTTTGTGCTTATCATTATGACCTTTAATTTCACTTTGATTAAAAAAGCCTCTCTTAACGCCACATTCACTTCAAGCAATTCGTAGCTAGAACAGCATCCATAAATGTTAATCCCAGCGAGTACACAGAAGACCCAGATGGCGTAATTAACTCATAACCGTCACCACTGCCCAACTCTGCAATTAAGACATGGGCATTAGCATAAGATCACATTTTCTACCTGTTCCGTCTATTTTTGCTGTTTGGGACTCCATTGTTGCCATACATAATTAGTCTCCAGTGACATCATTGTCTCAGTAAACGAGTAACTTGCTGAATACAGACTACCAAGTCTTTTTCTTCACATGAGGTGCTAGTTAACCTACTTTGTAATGCACCGTACTACCACGTTAAAGTACAGTTGAATTTGCTCTCTGTGTATAGTACATTTCCAACCAATGGAAATATTCATGGAACACATCTCTCCAACCAAGTGTAACCAAGTAGTTATTACCAATACCAGTGAATACATTGCAAGTTAATCCAAAATCAACAGGAATATGCACTAAATTAACATGACGAGTGAAAACAATCTTTAATACGACTCGAGTTAACTAAAAGACGGGAATGACAGTCGAGATAATTAGCTCGTTCTCTATCTACCTATATTTCGATTTATGCTATGTTAATACATTAAAATACAAATTAACTGATAAGTATCATTAATAAATAATTCCTAAGAGGATGTAAGAAAGTTAAGTCGATCCCTCTCTTATATCAGGGCTTTCCGTACTATGTAATGACGCCGGATACATGGGGAGACATCGTAAAGAGTTTTCTGCGCTCCTTTCAAACATCGTTAATCTGGAGTGAAAACTAAAGGCACCTTGTTCGATGACTCAAATTTCAGCCAAGTATAATTACAATTTCTTAATATCGCATGATGTACAACAGATCTCGAGCATCTGTTTTATGTTCTGAGTGCTAAGCTAATCTGTTGTTAATATCTGTCAAATTTCGTTCTCGATGAGGCGAGGGTGTGTAATAAACTTGTTTTTTGAAATAGCTTTATTATAATTCATTTAACCGCGATAGTACACCATATTAATAACGAAATGGTAATAGAAAATATTATGAAACTTTGAAATACCATCATATTTTGCAAAAATGAGCTTAATAAAATTATGCTGGCGTTTTGTGAAAAAAATTTGATTTTATACGAAGAGAATAGTGACTATTCTTTGAATGATGGAATTAGCTATATTATGGTTTATCACAACATTATTCGAAGACTTGTGAAAAAATATATTGACTCTTGACAATTACATTCAGCTTTATGAATTATATATAGGCTTTGTTGTTTAATAGAAATAATTCACGTTGTACCAGAATTTCTAACAGTTACATCGTAATTTATTTGTAAAGATGATAAGTGTATCCTGGGCAAATTGGATAGATTGATAAAGTTGGCTTCGAGTAAAACATCTTATTAGTCGGCCGCTATATATTAAACAATAAATCCACGCATCCCAACTACATCCAATAATGTTTTTTTTGATTAGATTATGATAACGATAGGTAATTGAAATGAACATGAGTGGGGGAGATCTCCGCATCGTGTTGGCAAATCCTTATGGTAGACATAAATTTGTATAAAACAATTCAATATTGAGCAATCAGCAATCGGGCTACGTAATAGGGTAAATTACAACCATTTCAACGTTTTTATCCGGAAAAGAACGAGGCCCTTTCGTCTTATATATATTATGGAAGATGAAGGAACTGGACTCTAGAATGAGGGAAGAAATTGGCATCTGGATAATCGCTAGAATTCACCCTTTGTTCGTTCAATGACGGCATAGACAGGAGGGATATGCGAATATTACACGACTGAGTGCAACCGTGCGTTATGGACGTTGAGTGCACATGCTCATACGGAGCAATTATATATCAAATTTATAATTTTGCATTGATAATTGGGCAACTGTTTTTTCACACTAGTTTTTACAATTATATATTTGAAAGAATGCTTTTAGATCAATTTTTTTGACTTATGACAACGTCCGCTACGGACTGGGAGTTATTATGGATTCCCCATGCTTATAGGACGGTATACCCACAAACCCTCAACGCTTCCCTCCAGCTATTCAACCCGCCATAAAGATTGAGCTCGCCAACCCACTAGACGCTGTGGAACGTAAGAGTCTCCAGGGTGTCGAAAACCTCGCCCTTGACAAATGACAAGTGCACGAATGCGCGGTGAAAACATCCGAGGTTAAAAATAGGTACTAACATGAAGGCTAACCTTAGTCAGATGGTAGTCTACTCGGACACCAATTATCATTAAGCTATATGTTTGATTCTATAATAGAAAATATTATTACTCACCGACAAAGCAAAATATGATTCTTACCAAACAACGTAAGACTTTAACCGAGAAGAAAACGCTTCAAAATCTTCTGTACATATCAATGTAAATTCTTATGCTCCATCTTGTTTCGCAGTTAAAATCTTTTTTCTGGGGGAAAAATACTTTTGTATGTACTACGGTAATGCATAAGCGATCAACCACGGGCGGAATTATTAAACTGGTGAAGTTTATTTCGCCATGCTGAGAGGGGATTGTCTTACTTGTCGCGCCCAACAAACTAAAGATTAACTCGTCATTATATGCAGGGTTTTCATTTCATCTGAATTCAGTCGTGTATACCAAGACGTACAGAAAAGTAAATTAAAGTATATACTGTAGAATGAGTTCATTCAATCCGTTTTCATTTCCTCTCAGAGCAGTAATAGCCGTGTTTCAGGCGGATGAAAATCCGTAAAATACATAAATAATTATGTTTAAAATATGTAGTACAATGTAAGTCAAATTATAACCAGTGGTTAAGTCCAACGCCTTAATATGATGTTCACAAATGCTTGGATAAAATTCTCGCAATGGCTCTGTGGGAATGTTATTGGATATAAATGTTGCAACTTTTCTGCACACTTTTTCTCACACTCCGAAAGAAATGATCAATCATATCAATATACGGTTTAGCTAATGCATTATTGCCTATCTACTAAATTACGACAAGCCCTGAAAAATCTTTTCATCATCACATAATTTGAGAAATATTCTCTTTAAAAATCATTTAAATACGTTTGGAATAAACGAGGAACAAGAACAACTTCAAACAAGCGAAATTCATATCGCGCCTCATTCGCCCGTACTGGTTCTACCTTTCTAGCGATCCTGGCTTCAAAGACATTGGACGGAATTTGACGAGCTCAATCAGAGAGGGATTTCCCTGGACCGCTTTTAAACTCCACAGCTATCTCAAAAATACAAGAGGAATCTGTATCAGGTGTGTATTTGTGAAGATTTTTGTATTTTCGCTAATATCTCTGTTAATTCAGCCCAGTATGCTTCGGTACGTTTGCAATTTTGGCTATTTTAGTAGAACTAGTGCTTTAGGTCAATTCTGAAAAAAATATTCACCCGAATTGCATTTGGGCAACACAAGATCACCTTTAAATAAGCCGACTTTTTAAAATTCTTGACCCCAATCAATGATCTCCGCTGGCAGTCTTTCATTAATGCAATTTCCCGTTGTATTAGATACATTCTCCTTATTCAAAACGATCTTTCACTTTAATCTCCTGTGACTATTTGTTAAAGTCATGTAGGACATACTAGGTGTTTTCAGACATATTTCAGTGTATAGGTGAACTTCTTTTTCATCCAAAATCGTGATCGATTTGGGGGTTAGTGTTTGCCATATCTCACACCACGAGAGTCAAAAATTTGACACAGGATTTTGATAAATATTTGTCTTTAAAAATCAAAAACTGCGAACAATAGAACAGGGTGCTAATTAGTACGTGATGTTGCCCCAATGGCTTCTATGTTATAGAAGCGATGCATTCAAGGTAATGAACATGAACTTATATGCCTTCTAGAAAAGTACTCTATAATATATAGAATTGTTTAATGAGTTGGTATATTTTTGGCCCAGTGCACTGGTTCTTGCAAAGGTAGTTTAGTTATCACGAACACGTGAAGTATACTAAAGATTATCTTTTGTTTTCTTTTAAATTGGATCTCTAAACATTCTAGCCAATGAGCTCCAGGGTTACCTCAGGGTGGGTAAATGCGGCCTGATAACAACTCAAGTTAATCACCCAGAAAATGTTGAAGCCGTAGCACTTCATGATTGGCTCCATAAGTGATATTACATCCAGCCTGAACAAACACCAGTCCCTCTGGAAACAAGAAGGGATTGCATTAAAGATATATTCAGGGAGACAAAAATTATAGATACTCCGGCAGTCTGTCAACAATAGTGCCTGACTTCGCAAGGTTTAAATACAAAATAATAGTTAGTCTAAGCCAAGTTTCTTGAATAGTTCTAATTTTTGCGCTGTTGAGATTTTGAGTACACTCAAACATAGTACACAAACAGAAAATGAGTTTGCAAATATAGTTGGTGTAAACGTTCATCACAAAAAGTATTTTTGTAACACCATGATAAAGAAAGTCATTTACCCCGGATGATTATCCCTACCCATGGGTTGTGATTGGAGTGGCTGGAGTGATCATGCGGGTCTTACGACCAATGGGGCATCACATTGAAAACCAAGAAAAATGTGCCTATTATTACTTTCTTTAAGACTATTATCCACAACTATGAAATGTGACACTCACTCACTAGCTTGTATTATGCGAAGCCACAGTGTTGACCTCCTTGCAGATATCTGAAAGAATTAGTATCTTTCGTTAAAATGTCTGTTGTCAGACTAAATTGATTCTTTTTTATTAAAATTTCAAATCATATATTCAGTCTCTAACAATCCGCTTATATATTATAATATAATAGAATTAATACTGACTTCATCATTTTGTGTATACCTATTATGGATCTTGCACTATTATTATTTGCTATAAAAGTATATTCGAAACATGTAGACAACGATATGCTTCTTCAAAATGACCTGAAAAAAAGAAAAGGACACAGTGCGGGGAGACTATAAATATGTTTAGGGTGCAATAAGAAAGTTAATTAGTCAATTTAAGCAACCGCAAAAATAGTTTTAAACACACACGTAAATGTTGAAAATAATGAAGAAAGCTGTTTTACGCCGGCTTGGAAAACCCAGTTTAAAGGGACATGACATCGTTTTGACGCATAAAGTGTTTTTAGTATGCTATGCATTTTTTGAAATTTTAAAAAACATGCTTAAATCAAGTTTTTATTTCTAGGTAGTCCAGCAAAAATATTGAAAATTCAGTTGTTGTAGTATCAAGTCAGTAGAGGTGCAAGGC
>CAJDSM010055947.1:7870-20103 GCA_903981925.1 Ostrea lurida | reverse complement strand
ATAAGCGTGATGACTCTAACTTTGCAATCGTAAACTTTCCTTTTGTACAGTAATATACCTCTTTCACCTGCTTGTGGTGTGTATGTCTCACAGTTGATTCGATAGGCCAGAGCATGTTCTGCATAAGAGGACTTTTTTTTAAAGCGAGGCCAACTACTAACAAACAGATTGATGTTGCAGGATTATAACGAATCTTGTTTAAAGTCCTCATTTCACAAGTTCTACGGTCGCTATATAATGATCTTATTTACGATTACAAAGATTATATAAGACTTTGTTGTCTGATTATGTTTCATACCCTTTCTGTTAGACTGTCATATTTCGCAACTAGATTTGACTACGGGTAAGCATACAGCTCGATTTTGATATATGTTTTTTTGGGTCTATGATTAGTTTAACACATTGTTTTACTTAATTTTATATTCATGCGAGAGTGAAATAATGGCGAAAGGAGGTTTAAATAAGTCCTTCGACTTTAAAAGAAACCCAGAAAACATTGTGTGTTAATTGTTTGGTACTTGGGATAACGTCATAAATGGATTTTGCATGAACCGAAAAGTATCCGGCCGTAAGCATTATCGTGTTAATTTCTGGAAATATATACTGTTGGATTGCACTTCTACTTTCTTTTTTGTCAGAATTTCAAGTCAATCAAACCAACGTACTATATTTATGAAGATGCTTACGCAAATTGTTCACAACGTAATATATTTATAAAGATTCATATGCGAAGTGTTTGCAACTGGAAGAAATTGCCATAATTTCAATTTGTGTAAAGATATCAAAGGCTAAAACATTGGGAATGCAAAAGCATGAAATATATGACAGCTAAGAAAACTTTGTTGTGCAGATGGTTTAATTTTGTTGCAACCGACCAGCCATATACATACATGTATACACGCAAGACACCAGAAATGGACGCAATAAAGATAAGGAGAGCCACGATCGATGACTGTGATATATTGTATGGTTTCCTTAAGGTATTGTTATCTTTTGTTCATAATACAAACTATATATCACTATTGTATAAAGCATACTTTATTTGTATTAAATTTACGTTTGATACTTTGTTACTTCGCCATTTTATATTTATGCATCAAGTATAAAGGTTGCACCACACTGTAACATTGCACATGTATAATGGTATACTATACATGTTTTTCATCATCTATTAGTATTACTAGTTATTCTGACCAATTGTGTTGTTCCCGGTCTTAAAAATTCACAAATAATGAAGAAAAACCAAACAATCAGCTAAACGATACGACTTAAGATGAAATACAAGTACTTAGGTGGTATTCCCCAACTAAAAATTATCTGTTGATATATATGCATACGCATATCTCAAAATTCACTTCATAGTCTTGTCAATATTGTGTCAGAGTAAAAGGTAATGTATAATGTCTTGAGTGTCCAGTCATCCTTTCTTCTTAAAATGAGGATCATATTGGGGTTACCTGGCGGTCGATAAACCAAGTATTTTCATTGAAAAAGCGAAAACAAGCAGCGACAAACGCAACAAGCCCAAAATGAAATACGAAACAAACGTTGGGTAAATGTAAAGGCAAATAAAACGAACAGTGATCAATCTCGTAAGTCCTAAATAGAATATAAAAACAAGAGTTGGGCAAACACGGACCCCTGGATACACCAGAGGTGGGATCAGGTGCCTAGGAGGGGTAAGCATCCCCTGTTGACCGGTCACACCCGCCGTGAGCCCATAGTCTTGATCAGGTAAACAGAACAATCCGTAGTCAAATCAGTGTGTAAAAACGGCTTAACAATGGCTATGAAACACATGAAACACAAATATGATCCCCCGGACAAATATAGGTGGGATCAAATGTCCAGGAGGAGTAAGCATCCCTGTCGACCGGTCACACTCGCCGTAAACCCAAATAATATCTTTAGAATTCTTTCTTTACAGATATTCACCTTACTGTACTTGTTTCTACTATAAAGTAGATGGCGATACATATTATTTTGAGGCCACAATGTTGAACATCCAGGTCATTTCACTCTGTACATAGAAAGAAATATAGATGCTGTCTTAATCAATTAGCAATCATAATATTCATGATTATGTCCATTTGGTATATCACGACGATCTCGAAATAAAGGACACCACAGAGTATGATAAGTCTAATTCATATCTCATATTTTACTTAACATTGACTCCAATGGCAGACTTGACAACTACATTATATAATAAGCGTGATGACTTTAACTTTGCAATGTAAACTTTCCCTTGATGTAGTAACGTACCACTCTCACCTGCTTATGGTGTGTATATCTCCCAGTTGATTGGATACACAAGAGCATGCTATGTGTATGAGGGGTTTTTAAAACGAGGCCAACTAGTAACAAACAAAACACAAAAGAAGAGTTTTTTCGGAAATATACATCGCTAATGCAGATTGATTAAATCTTTTGATGGACGTATACATGTACAATCGTGGCAAAAGTAAAACAATGTGCTAACCATAATCATAGTCCCAAAAACATAGTATAATAGAACTCGAAGGTGTAGGGCACTACGGACTCTATACGACATAGAAATCGGAAGGTTGGGAGGTATCGGTGCCCAATTTGATCGCAAGGTTGCCATTGAATCCTCACAGGCTCCCGAGGCGCACGGACTGGTCACGACAAGTAATCCATCTCGTAGCCGATGAGCAAGCGATGCAGTTGTCAGATCGGTTGGGCAAAGTCCAGGGGGCTCATTATGGAGTGAATGAGTTTTGTATGTTAAAGCAGGTTCTGTATGATGTGGCACATCCATATTTGTTAGTGGGATTATTCCGATATAGGGCCACTATATCCAGCTTCTTTTCAGATTAGCCAATCTTTTTCTGGAACGTGTTACTATTTTCGTTGCATTGTTTGACAAACGTAAAAAAAGGAACAAGCGCAAACAACCTGCCAGCGAAACTTATTGATAGTGTCTTATGAGAAAAGGATCACAATCGCCTCCGGCCATGCGTGAGCGCCCTTATACGTCCGAAACTATTCAAGCTACCAGAGCTTATAACGCGTAGTTCAAAGCGTTTACGTAGGTAAACCCACTGACAGTCCCAACCAACTCAATTTATAAGGTTATGTACTTAAGCATAATGCTCCAGGTGTCAACATATGACCGAATAGATGAAGTTTATCTTCCATATACATATGTGTAATAACCGGGACCTAAAGATAATACTCGCGGCACAGTTTAAGCTCATAATATTCGCGCGAGACTTTCTGGAGAAAGATTCTGCTAAATACAAATGACTATCCGTGGATGACGTATCATTCGATTTGTTATTAACTACCCTCCAACAATAACTTTTGTGTTCACAGATAAATGGTGGTTTTATTTCTTGGCCTCGCTTTGACTAATAACATTTCAAGGTTTAAAAAGATCTCGAGAATGGTAAAATTATATAATCAATTTCTCTTTCTCAATAAACTTACCAACTTCGGTAGCTCAACTGGTGGACTCGACTGGTATAGTGAGCGGCTTCATGAAGATAATCGGAAAGATAATCATTGATAATCCCTTGCATGTTGCTATCGATATCCATAATCTACATTGATTCCAGCTCAACGGTTCTTAAAGATTGATAGTGGAGTATATCTCCTTGAAATACTGTTTCATCACTGGTTCTAAACAATAAGCATATAACGCGACCCATTTGACTGGGATTTCTAGCGAAAAAATGGGCAAAGAAATGTGTATTTTGTTTATATCAAAACACAATTTGGTAAAGTACGACTCCTGGCCAGATCACTCATTCCTCATAAAACGTCACATGTAAGTTGTTTTCGACCTGACAGGCTCGTACCATTTAGAGTTTCAGGGGTTAACCGGGGTTAAAACGCATGAAACAAAGATATAATGTTATCAGATTATTTTCTGTTGGTTGAGTTACTTCTGATATGACTGATGGGTTTTAATTATTAGTGATGCAATATGACTGATTATCTGGGAATAAATAATACCCTCAAATCCGGCGAGACCCCCCTACATCTCCGCTCGCCACGAATCTTCATTCATCGATATCGTATTATTAATTATCTATATGGGACATTATATATTTTTACATTCCATGTACCTAATTATGACTGTAGACGGATTGAGGGATAACTATTACCTTGCCCGGAGTTTTTGAGTTTTATCGAACACCACAGCGTACAAACAGATTTTGTTACAAATTACGGACTCTCATATAATTATAAAATTACTAGTTCTGCGCTAAGTAAGGGGAGCACAATCAATTTGCCTTATCTCACGGAATTTCTACCGCACACAATATCTGTTATCGACATAGTCTATTCATATGATGGACAAAATCTCTACACTTTAATATTGTCGATATTTCACTAGTGGATGACTGTGGGCCCCTTGTGAGGCGGGTTCCGGGTTAATTAAGAATCGTTTGCGCGTGCTGCCGGACGTCTTTATACGCTATCTCCTTTTTGAGTGTCGTCAATAAGGGCGGGAACTGAATAAGCGTGCACGGTCATCATCAGATAGAAAGCAGGAACAACAACCCTCTGAGGTACCAGTTAACAGCATATGCGGTTGGAAAAGGGCGACAAAAGGATCCCTCACCCTGCCTCGAAAGGTCCGACTGGAGGTGCCGAGGTCTATAGGCCCCTAGTTGTTTATTGCAGTCCCTTCACACCAGGCTAAAATATGGTGACCCGTCTCTCATATTGAGTGAAATTATCTTTCGAGCTAGATTTGACCGATAAAACCGAGTTAAAATAACCTCCAACTTCTATTTACTGTCAGACTGATCACATCTACACTTTATATATCTGAGTTTTTAACGGAACCTGACTCTCAGAGCATGAGCAATTTCGTTTGCTAACCTTCGTTCGCACTATTTCCACTGCTCACGACAATCGACTTCATAGATGCGGTAATTACTCTCAATCGCCTCTTGATTCGACTACTCACTGCACGGCAAAGCGCAATGCGCATGAAACCTATTTTTAAAGCGAGCCAACCTGACTACACCGAAAAACAATTTGATCCGTTTTGCATCGAGGGTTTACTGACACTCGTGGGAAGAAGAACCTAACCGACGGTCTACAGAATGGTTAGAAGAAGAATACTACAATAACTTAGCTCAATCTCGCAGATAAAAACCCGGGTTTGTCGCAGAGAAATGTCTTGATTCTGTGAATCACTTGATCTGACGCAAATATTACAAGAACTTTAAAAACGGAAGAAAATCGGCCATAACTCGGCACCGGAAGGTGATTTTTAAAAAATTGAAAAAAAACCCATAACGAATCCTGGGCGATGAATCATTGCGATAATTTTTCTCCATGGCATTTGAGAAGAAAAGAGTTCTGACACCTTTTTGGTAGAAATTCTTTCCTATGTAGACACCGTAGGTTTTTTCATGACAAATCTATATCGCTTTAGCTTTATCGTAATTCAATGGTAAATACTTTTTCTGAATAAACATATTGGCGTTTCCTTGAGAGAAAAGTTGCTACTTTAACATAGAGATCGGCGTTAAGAACTCACGAGTGAAATAATACAATTCACAAATAAACTAGAATTCTCCGCATCTTTCTCTTCTGTGCTGTAGTCAATCGGTATGCTCTTGAAACTCTAAAGAACTCTCCCGTTTCGCATTTTGTGTTACTCGACATAGAGATCTCGCCGGAAATCCGTTACTCTGAATGTACGGAGAGTTTCTAATCCTTTCATTGGTGGTACATGTCATATACAAGATCAGAAATTAGCATAACGAATAGAAGACCATATACTAAGTCCGTTCTATATCGGAACGTTTTCTGTCACCTTTGTTTTTCTTTGGTAATAACAACAACTGTTGAGATAACCAATTTACTAGGGTCTGCATGATATAGAATTCGAAGTACAGGGTTTGCTCATGGAGAACCCTTCGGTTTCTCGGACACGAATAAGACACTATCACTGGTAATTAGACCAATGTTATAACTAGTTCACTAACATTGTTACTGAACAATCGCATTCATATAAAGCACATCCCACAAAATTCATTTGTTTGTAGAATTTCAGGGAATACAAAGGCTATCGCGCTGACAACGGGTACCTTTTGGCACATTGGCGGTTGTTCAACTCGAGAATGGAATTAGCATTACCTGTGGGATATATAATTGCTCGCGCAATATGAAACATTCATGGATCTGTATGCAGCGATCGAGACAGATTACTTCTTAACAAGTTCTGTTTATCTGTTTGATAAAATGTTGTAAATTTGATTAAAAATTGAAATTTTGTCGCTAACACTATTTTATTAGACTAACTTTCCGGTGGATTCGACGAAAGTAGACTGGCTAAGTAAGATTTGAACATGCGTTTTGACTGTCTTTTATTGTCTGGGGTGGCTCATTATATCATCCCTGGAAAGTTTTTACAATCTTTATCTGGGTTAATGATTTTCAGAAAATTCGGATGGCGCAATGCGACAACAAGACCGAAATATATCTTTGGTCGTTTAATATTACATACGGAGAGACTTATATCTAAGTAGCCAAGTAGAAATCATCGTATATATCCTGGTAAGAGAAATGAATGTGATCGTTTATGCAACCAAAATAATATGTTGTCTAGTGAATCGATGACTGGCGAATAACAATTGAGAATGGTTAGTTTATACTCGTATAATGGCATAGGATTAATTTTAGTATTCATGGCTTATTTATTTGCGCGTTGGTCGGAAAATAATAGGGGGATGTAATGCGGCTCTGCTCTATTATATACGATGCGAGGATACTCATGAGTGAGAGACATAATTTCGAGGTGTACTACATCTCTCACTTCTTCTTGAGCCGCATTGTTCTCGAAAAACGGCCGGAAGGTGCGTTTTTACAGCTAACTGTATCCGAGGCAAGTTACGTATCTTATGATTGTATTCTCGAGAATTAAAGAAGCACCGGGCTTATATCTAACGCCAGCACCAGTAATAGACTAAGGTGGCCCAATGGAAATTCGCCATGAATATAACTGCCATGATCGGGAACCTTCAAATTCCATGCAAATCTTTTTATGAATTGAATCATGGATAACGTATTACCATTTATTGAGCACTTTTCTACTGTGATGAGAAGCATTAGATTAAAAGTGCAGCTCATGGACCGTGAGAGAACACAAAGGAACACTATTATTTTTACTACAGGACCGCATATATAATTTCACACTCACTAATGCTAGTCACAAGATTAAGATCAACTCCATCGCCCTTGACGAAACAGGGTCACTTCTAACTATATTGTGTTTCCTTAAAATTTTGGGAATAGGCACGTTTAGAACTGGACGAAACACTCTCCAGGCCCAGTAAACTGATTGAACTCTATTTTTTAAAATATAAAATATTCTGGCAAATATATATCGAGAATGCGGCTAACATAGCCTGACCTGGGATGGAGGGAATACAGTCTAGACTACTTCTCGATTCTCATGAGAATAAATATATTGGGGTAATCAATAAAATCGACCATGCCTCTACAGTAACAATGTTTATCCACTGAGATAGTATTGAGCTTAGCAATAGCAGTTTCCTTGAGTGAAAAATACACCGCATATAAGTTGCCATTTGCACTGTAGCTAAAATCGGCGTTTGGGACAAAATCACAATCTAAAATCAGGTGATCCGACGTAAGAAAAGATCATAATTTTAATATAGATATCTAATTAAAACTATGCAGAAAAGAAGTACTATTTAAGAATGGGCTAATCACCTCTCCGATTTCAAAACAGTGTATCGTAATCCGACTAGTAAAGGTGCCAATGATCTATGCTCTATAAAGATTAGACTCGATTTGAGGTGAGCCTACTACGAACCAGTATCAAATAAGGTTCTTAAAATACCGCTTCTTCCTGAGTTGATATTGAAGATTATCTGGGTCGTAGCAATGGTTAAATAATATATCTCTCACGAGATGGTGTTCGAGCCAAAGGGTACACATGCCACTTTTTCACATTTGTCAAAACGAATTCCGAGCAATAATTGGATACTCCCCACCTGAAACATGTTACGCCAACACAGTAAATTCTCTACCCACAACCTGTTAAAGATATTCAATATGCAAATAAAAGTGAGAGGAGGAGGATCAGACGCTATGTTCACATAAACCGTATAGCTAGGGAGAACTAAGATATGATAATATTTTTTTTATTAGAGTGAAATTGTATAATAGTGAGTTTGGGAGCGTTGGAGATAGGCCCTCTGAGGTATATCTAATCTCACTATGAGAGTATTCTCTTCTTATGTAATAAATTATATGGTTTTATCTACCTCAACTCTATATTTGAAAATTTAACATTCTATTTCTCACAATTTATTACACATCATTAAATCATCTTCGTTGTATGAAACTCCAAAATAAAAACTTATTAATATAATCGTTGGAATGTCACAATTCCGCTATCCCGGCATCCGAGAGAGGAGAACATGCGAATTTTTTCACAAACACACGGAGGTATGTCGCTGCTCATGGTATCGCTCTATACGAGTTATTGATACAATCTCACCTGAGCAAATACGAGCGATTAGGAAATCCTGTTATTTGATCGTTTGCGATTTATATATGGTAACTGTGTGATGGGTCTCGTCAGATGTGACATGGGTTATTGATTCAAAAGTGAAAGTACAGATAACTCCGAAAAGTGCGTCAACACGATTTTAATTTTTTTGGCATGATCTCTTAACCATACTCTCTACTGATCATGTCTCAACTAAACCAGATACTTACGAGCACCAGTTTCAAGAAAAAATATGTAAAAAATATATTATTTGTTGAGAGTTGAAGTAAAATGAGTTTATTTGGAAGAACGAAAGTACGAGATCCCGCTCGCATTTTTCGTACTCTCGCGCCATAGAGAAATAAAACGCATTTGAATCATGCTCATCTGAACGCTAAAGACTTGCGAGTTTATTTCACACGCTCTACAAGAGTCTATCTATCCGGCTAATTATCGGAACCTTAAAATTTTCGGCTGTTTCGCTCCTACCTTGGTGATTGAATCTCATATTAGGTGCGAGATCGATAAAATCCCTCTACAGTGGAACGGAATATTTTACATATATAGGAAACCAGCGAACGTCTCACTATTCCGCGATCCGGAAGTGAATTTCAGCTCTCATAAGACATGAAATAGACGGTGAGATTTCTATGAATACTCTAATTGCTATAGTTATTTATTAACTTAAAAAGACACTAACGCATTCTACTACTTGATAAAAGTCAGTAAAGAAAACTTCGAGTTAACAGCTTATATCTCTGTTGAGATTATCGTGGTAGAATTTTCTCTTAAAAAAGGGGAAAATATCATTAATGCTAAACACTTAGTTCGATAATCCTTTCCTTTTTCGGATCAGGTAATGCTAGCATAACCTCTTAATTCACGAGTTGCTATGCGTCTTCCGTTCGATTATGATGAGACATCTGAGAGTTGTTTGTATTTGACTGTGATCAAACTCACGTTATATGATTCGAGGGTATGGGGACCAGAGACATAACATAATCTGCGCAATTAAGAGGACTGAATTTGTCCGATTTTAGAAGTAGCGGGAGGGCTCGCTCAACTATCTTATACTAGAAAGTATATATAGATGTTGCAAAGCTTAAAAGAGAGTTAATATAGATGATTCCATCTATAGCAACTTCTTCAGTTTATTTAGTCCTCATTTCACAAGTTCTACGGTCGCGTATATAATCGATCTTTATTAACGATTACAAATTATATAAGACATTTGTTGTCTGATTATGTTCTCATACCCTTTGTTAGACTGTCATTTTCGCACTAGATTTGGAGCTACGGGTAAGCCCTACAGCTCGATTTTGCATATATGTTTTTTTGTGGTCTCTATGATTGTTTAAAACACATTGTTTTACTTGGCACCAATTTATATTCATCGCGAGAGTGATATTATAATGGCGAAGGAGGTTTAATATAAGTCGCTTTGCCGACTTTTTGAAAAGAAAAACCGACAGAAAAATTTAGTGTGTTAATCTGTTGTGGTACTTTGGGATAACGTTCCATAAATGATTTTGCAATGAACCGAAAAGTATCCGCGTAGCATATTTCCGCTGTTAATTTCTGAAATATATACTTTGGCATTTGACCACTTCTACACTTTCTTTTTTCTGTCAGAATTTAATCAATAATAAACGCAAGTACTACTATGTTACTGAAGATGCTTACGCAAATTTGTTCATTAACTGTAATATATTTTATTGAAGCATTCTTGCGAAGTTGTTTTTGCAACATGGAAGAAATTTGCATGAATTTCAACCATTTGTGTGGTAAAGAATATCAAAGGCTAAAACATGGGATGCCCAAAACACGCATGAATATATGTACAGCTAAGAAAACTTTGTTTGGTGCAGATGGGGGTATTATTTTGTTGCAACCGACCAGTCCTATAATATGTATACTCAGCGCAAGTACACCAAAAATGGACGCATATAAAGATAAGGAGAGCCACGATCGATGACTGTGAATATTGTATGGTTTCCTTAGGCAGGTATTGTTATCTTTTGTTCATAATAAGCAAACTATATAATCTACTTTGTATAAATGCATAACTTTATTTGTTATTAAACTATTACGTTTGCTACTCGTTGTTTTACAATCATTTCGCCATTTTATGATATTATGCATCAAAGTATCTAAGGTTCACCAACTCTGTAGGACATTGCACATGTATATATGGTATAACTATAATGTTTTTTCATCATCATATTGTATTTCTAGTTATTCTGCCAATTGGTTGTTCCCGGTCTAAAAATTCCACAAATAATGAAAGAAAACCAAACAAGTAGATAAACGGATACGATTAGATGAATACCAAGTACTTAGGTGGTTTCCGGACTAAAAATTATACTGGTTTGATATATATTGCATACGCATATCTCAAAAATTCACTTCATAGTCTTGTGCAATTTGTGTCTATCGATGTAAAGGTAATGTTATGTTTGAAGTGTCCAGTCATCCTTTTGTTATAATGAGGATCATATTGGGTTACCCTTGGCGGGTTCGATAAATCCAAATGTATTTCATTGAAATAGCGGAAAACAGCGCGACAAAGCAATCAACCCAAAAATAAATACGAAACAAACGTTGGGTAAATGTAAAGGAGAATAATTAACGAACAGTGATTCAATTCGTAAGTCTAAATAGATATTATAACAAACATAGAGTTGGGCATAACAACGGACCCCTGGTATCCACACAGAGGTGGGACCAGTCTAGGAGGGGTAAGCATCCCTGTTGACCGTCACCCCGCGTGATGCCCATAGTCTCTTGATCAGGTAAACAGAACAGTCCGTAGTCAAATCTTCAGTGTGTCAAAACAGGCTTTAACATGCTATGAAAGACAGATGAAACACAAATATGAATCCCCCGGAAAAGTATAGGGTGGGATCAATCGTCCGGAGGGGAGGTAAGTCATTCCCTGTCGACCAGGTCAGGACTCGCGTAAACCAATAACTATCTTTTAGAATTCCTTTTCTTTACAGATAATCTTCCTTACTGTACTATGTTTTACTATAGAGTAAGGAGTGGCGATACATTTATTTTGAGGACCACAATGATTGAAAGGATCAGGTCATTTCATCTCTGTACATAAAGAATATAGATGCTGTCTTAATCATTGCATCATAAATATTCATGATGTATGTCCATTGTTGGTATATACGACGATCTCGGAAATAAAGCGACACCACATGGTATGCATAGTCTAATTCATATCTCATATTTATACTTAACCATTGATCAATGAGGAATCTATGACAATAATTAGTATAATAGCGTGATGAACTTTTAACTTCGTGCAATGTAAACTTTCCCGTTCGAATGTAGTCGTACCTGCTCACTGCTTATGGTTGTGGTATAATCTCAGTTGATTGGATACCAGAGCAATGCTATGTGTATGAGGGGCTTTTTAAAACGAGGCCAGACTAGTAAAACAAATTGATGTTTGCAAGGATTGACTAACGATTCTCGTTTAAAGTCACACATTGTTGCAACATTCTATCGGTCGCTATAAATGACATGGTTTGCTATTATAAATTATCACTAAGTCACTTTGTTGCCTGATTTGTTTCATACCTTTGTTAGACTGTCATTTTCGTACCAGAATTTGACGAGGGGTACCCTGTTTACTTTATTTCGACTAAGGGCTTACTGTGATGTGACAGGTCGCAGAGGATCTTACTCTCCTGGACCGCTGTTTTGACTGGTT
>CAJDSM010055941.1:1904-14620 GCA_903981925.1 Ostrea lurida | reverse complement strand
ATTGATGAACCATTAAACCGTCATATTATTCTAAGGGCTGATAGACATTACCGTCATAGATTTCAGCAAACATGTGCCTCCAGTAGTAGATTTGTAAGATTATAATTTCATTTACTACATTTACACGAAGAAACTTTCATGATCCTTCTATTAAAGTCTCTTACTCTAGCGTAAACAGGGGCAATCCCCGCTACTCTTTCCACACCTACACCTCCCAACGATCCGTACAAATCTGTGTTATAATGTGAATAGGGGGAAAAAACCGCCTTTCAACGGTTAAACTTTTCATTGTACGAAAACATTTACCGGCTATTTCATATATACTTCCTTCAAATAAGTTTTCTTCTTTGCGTTTTTCGCGTCTATTGAAATTATAACAATACCTGCACACCCTTTCTACTACATATATTCCTTTAGTCCAGTCGAATTGTCAACCAACCTCAAAAAATTCGCACACAAGTTTTATCATCAATTACACCTTCGGTCTATATGATAAATTAATGATAATGAAAAAATGTCTTATTACGGCAAAAATAAATATTCAGGCGTAGAAAAATGTAACTTTAATATAGAATTCAAAATAACCCACATTTGATTTATAGCGCATTTTACACAATTGACGCCTTCTCCATAACATTAGACGCGAGAAGATTCTTGAACAAAAGTCATGAAAATATTGCACTAGCAACTAACTTATGAATCTAATGAGAGGTTTCTCTACTTTGCACTTGCTTTATATATCGTATGTACTTTTGAAATTTATGATTATCAACAAAAATGACTGTAAAACAAAGATAATTTAGTCTACTACTTCCATCTTCCAGGTACAAATAAACGTGCTAGTCAATCCTCTCGATCGGATAATGTTTCTCTTTCCCCCTGACAATTCTCCTCGTACTAAGATACTTTTCACGCCAAACAAACTCTGGTAAATTGTAAATTACGTAATACTTGGAATACGCTGTGAAAACAAGTTCACCGTTCAAAATAACTCGTATGGAAGTCTGTCGTGATTTGCATTTTCTAAGAATATTTTGGATTTATTCCGATAGGCTTATGCATCTAATGAAAATCAATCCTCTTTAAAGCGTTTAACACTTTCCAATGTAATGGTTAGAGAACAAGGTGTACATTTCAATTAAAATTATATCCTAGATAACAATGGAAATCCTGCTCCAACAATGTGGAAATGTTTCTTTATACATGTTCTGGAAAAACCATGTATACATATATCTTCATTTTTGTGCCCTTGGTACAACAACGTTAAAAGGATGGGGAGGAATACAATTACACTTATCATATTCACAACAACTTACTTTGCGCCGCAGATACGATTATCTATTCTTATTATTATTTAAATTTATATGTTCTCATGCCGTTTTATATTGAATTGTAGTTGACCCTTAGTTCACATTTTCAGTTTATTTTATTTATAGTTTAATGAATATATTATTCATAAGGCTACAGATATTGCACGCCAAGATATTTTTCCCACACACAGAATATAATAATTTTTATGTAAACCCATTACCCATCAGCATACAAGTCAAAATTTAACATATTAAAAGAAGAAAATCAAGGAATGCATATAAACAAATACAGATAAAGAAAATTGAAGATGAACATATATCAATTATCAAAAAATAAAAGCTATTGAAGCATAGATATATAGATTGAATGTACATTGTATACTCATTGAAAAATTCCCTATTATTATCCTGTATTCGCAATTACGGTACTGATAAGTCGCGACAAATTCAATTTCCAAAACTTTTACAATTCTACCATACCTATACTCACCGTTATAAATGGGTTAAAAAGATTAACCTAAATTTTCCCCACAGTATTACTTTTAAAATAAATCTATATATCGAATCAACATTATATCCCGCTATACCGACTCTGAACCCGTTTGCTAAATTACTACACCTAAAAAATATGTGATTCGTTCTCCGGCTCCGTTGCAGACCCGTGTTTGTTCAGTTGGCAAACCATTCATTGTCTTTAAAGCAAACCCGTCTCACCCTCCAGTAGGCACAAATTATCCAAGTTACGCCCCAGAAGAAGAACTGTTCAATCCAACATTATGGAATACCTAGAAACATTCAGACCCTTGAAATACATTCCCGCCTATCGGGTCTGGAAATGCGCTGGAGAAATAATTTTAGAATTACCTTTAGATATACACTTTTCAAAATTTGACAAAATAATATATAATAAGGGACATGACCATCTTTGAAGCTATAAATGATATTTTCGCCATTTTTAATGTTTAAAATCTTAATTATTAATCTTATATTTCAATGTCCAGCATACCATTTTGAACGTATTGTCGATACCAAGTAGAACAATACGATTCTATGCCCATGTACAACAATTAAACATTTTAACATTAAAAAATTCCAACTTACTAAAATTTAGACCCTCAAAAACGTGTCCATATCCTTAAACAAGACAATAACAAAACCAAATGCATTGTATAGCTGTCCAAAGTCAAATCTTGAATTGTCCTCTATTACTGTTCTACCCTTCACAGTCAAATATACAAACGATACTTTTCTTAAAAATCTGTTTCTTATTCAATGGGAATTGTTTTCATTAAAAAAAAAATTGTTTATCGAACCATGGAGAATCCAATGGCTTTCTAAAAAGCCAAAAACCACATTTATTGGAAATTAACCAACTATTTAAGTAAAAAAACCTGTACAGTTAAACACTTGCCACAGAAGATTGGCAACAAACATCGCCGCCCAATGGTACCTATTAAAAAGATGTATTAACAATGTACTCTAATTTTGGGGGCATATTATACGAGTATAACCTTTTGCGCTGTCAGTTTACGCTTATAACCGCTCAAACAAGATTATAAAAAAACTATAAAAAGCGAAACTGAACCCAAACCAGGTTATATTCGTATAATATGCCCCCATAAATTAGAGTCATTCTATAATTAATTAACAGAATTATTACACTAACTACAAATCATTTCCCCTTGCTTTATTTATTTGTTTGAAATTGCCAAAAACATAATTACTTCCAGCTATGTCATTAAGGCGTGTCCCCCATACCAAGCAGATGACCAGCCAGATATAACTAAAAAAATAAACTATGCATCCAAACCTTGAAATTGACCAATTCAGGCTAAGAATTAAATAAGAATAAATTATATAGTTTCCTTCTTATCCTATAATTTTAGTACATGTACCTATAACAACTGTAAACTATCATATGCATATTATTCCATCCGATGTGTAGTATTACATCAGGTTTGTGTTGTAAAAAATCCATAGTTAGTCAAATCTAACGTTTATCCAGTTAATTCATTTTATATGATCTTAACAAATATAAACAAAGTAGCAAACCAAATACCCTTCTTACAAGTTTCCACAACCTAAAAGCTCAACTACGCCAAAAAGTCGAGGAAAATAACGGCCCACCTCAAAGATTGAAACAAATTATAATAATTGATTTTATATTGTTTTAACATCCCACTTGAGAAATTCACTCAGTCAGAATTTAAACCACCCCTTTCTCCAATCGCGTCTTAAAACATTATACATTGTAGGAGAAAAGCCGAGAAATACCCGCACAAGTTTAATCAGAACCAATGGAATCCAGCCAAAGCCGGTTAAGGGCTGCAATCAATTTAGCCTATATACTCGCGCCTTTATGCTGACAGGAGGATCTCCCGCTACGACACCGGGCAATTCATTTTTGCGGGTCTCAACCCATTTAGTCGCCTCTTCAAAACAAGGTACAGACCTATTTAACCCGTTCCAAACTGGAAATTGGCAAAATATAACAATAATAAGAAAATCATTTGAATTTCAATCTGAATTAGAGAGCACAAACCCATCATTATTTCAGTTGAATAATTGATTGTTCCAAAAGATTATTCATTTTATTCCCAAGAAAAAAATTTCCTGAATAAAAAGGGAATTTACCCCTACTTCGGACATGAAACAATTATTTTAAAAATGATCATTATATTTCTTTTCAACCTTATTTTTAACAATCCATATTGCCAAACTAAAACAACACAATCTTCCAACATATCCTTCTTACTTCGTATTTCATTGAACGTGAAGAAATAAATAATGCTTTCTACCCCCCCCCTCCCCTTCCCTTCCCCTTTTTATTTTATGGTTATTATATTTTTTGGTTTGTTTGGCAAGAATTTAATTAAATGTGATGCTATCTTCCACTTCATTTGCAACATATATAGAATGTGTTTCGTCTCCATCAACAATAAATTTTATATTGTTATTAGAGTAATGCATTTCCCTTCAATTTTACATGAAAACTGATTTCACCTCAAATATTCTGCTATATGTCGAAACTATTTTCAAAATATTACCACTTGTTAAAACGAAAACTTGCAGCAACGAAGTTGACATATAATATAAAAAAAATCGCGTATTTAAGCCATAAACTATTTCATGCTTAAGATTTTTCCATTTTTCAACGATTTTCCACAAAATTTCACTTTTATCCTCAATAAAACCCTTTCCACGGGGTTTATTTAAACGGTAAACATTTTTAATTTGAAAGACAATATAATTTATCATCCTTAAACAGGAAAACAAAGTTATTGTGCCATTTTCTTAGGTTGCCCCTACTGTCTCCCCCACTTGGACTATATGTCCACATCTCTACCCAAGATTACACCACGTTCTATTCGTAAGAACATGTGCGGCTTCCCCCACTTCCCAGTTTCATTATTACAGTACGCTTCGAAATCGGCTGTGCAACAAGCGCGTTAGAATGTTACCCTCAATTGCCTTCTAACGTATGCTTGTTTTCCACGATTTGTAGCGATGTAATTTACTTCTATCGGTATGGTAACATGTATAACTAGAGTACATATAGAGAGAGTTTAGGCGAACCAAACCTTGTACCTAAAACTCTACCGTGTCCAATTACACGTCCCACATTAACTTCCTCGTTTAGCTCTCTTGCACGTTTGACGTGATTGTAAACAAGTTTTGAAAATAGACAGTTCTTTTCAGCGACTCCCTAAAATTTTGTCTTTCCCCCCAAAATGGTCTATTTCTTGCCATCAATATTTTGCTAAGCACATTCTCTCATCTTTCAGAGAAACGCCACACCCGGTCATAATTAAACAAAAAATAAAAACTATAAGCTAACAGCTGTTACTACGTTACTTTGCCACTTTACAACATTTGTGGATTACTATGTGGGCATACTTTTAGAAATGATGTCATTTCAACGAATCTTATGAATTCGTAAATACATATTTCAAGGGGATCCCCTGTACACGTACAAGTACACGTACACGTTGAATTGTTAAACCTCTCTATTGTCCCGTTGACATTGTCGCATTCAATGATCGTGGAATCCGTTGGAAGAGGACTCCGTGGTCCCCGTGTACATGGTCGGAATAAGAGTGTTCCTCGGTCCTCGTGGTCGTAAAGCTCTGTCACGCACAATGGCGATCCCACTACATTCCTAACACGTTCCGAAGTTCTACGAATACCTAGCCAATTATTATGACGTCATAGCGTAGTCATCGTCCAGCGTGAGAAAGGTTGTAATAAAACGTTTGTTATGACTTTCAAGTTCCTAGGCTTCTAATGTGTCTTGTATAAAGTCATCATTTCGCTATAATGACCTTGTTTGCGATTACAAATTATCACTAAGTCATACGTTGACTGATTTGTTTCATGAATACTCTGTTAGACTGTCATTTTCCTACTAGATTTACCTACGGGTAATCCCGTTTACTTTATTTCGACTAAGGACTCACAGTGGGTGTGACCGGTCAGCAGAGGATGCTTTACTCCTCCGTGGCACTTGATCCTGCCTTCGCTTTTGTCGGAGGTCCGTGTTGCCCTACACTCGATTTTGTATATGTTTTGTTGGATTATGATTATGTTTTACACGATGTTAACTTCGCCAATTTATATTCATAACCTTCGTGGTGCTCCGAAACGTTCCAGGGTGCCATGACAGTAATGTGCAAGAACTGTCGCAATATGTTTCGAATGTCGAATTCGGGATGAGTTGTGATTGCAGATCATCAGTGGGACGGGGCTTTAGAGTGCCGTCACAAAATTTGTTATGATATGGTTTTATGTTTATTGATGAGGTTAATTTACTGATCATATGCTCCCCGTCACACCCACTATCAAAAGAATCTCGCGTGAGTCTATTGCGGGCCCGGATTGCGGGCCATGCAGTGTAGCTACATGTATCTAAAGAACTAGTAACCTGATCGTCCCAGTAATTCTAGACCTCTACTACTATAGTTTCGCTATCATTGCACAGGTATCTTGATGCCCTTAACATTCCGTTGTAAATCTCATACGCTGTAAACGTTCGTTCGGGTATCTATTGAACCCGTCCGATTACCGCACTGTAATGTGGGACTCATTCTAAGTTGGGAGTCTGCGTTTTCTTTTGTGTGACAAACAAATACATATAAAGTCGGATTCGATTGCAATCGTCAGGTGAATAATAAAGAACCTATCCAGGCGTCTTAAAGAAAGCGCGCGGGGTCTTCAATTCAATTCATTTAATCACTCAAAACCACTGTTACACGGTACAAATAAATATATACATACACTGGATATATAAACAAAGGTTACAGGTGGGGGGGGGGGGGGTCTCCTAGATTAATTTGTGGCCTGACTGCTGTTGAATCACGCCCACCTTACGATTAGAACAGAAATATAAAGGTCCCACAAAATACCAGTTTATATGATCATGACATTAGCCTCAAAGTTGTAAGATATAAAGAATTGTCTGATGTCGAAAGATAGGAAAACCTCACTGATGATAGCCATAGGTCTAAATTTGCAGCCCTTCACCGGCGATGGTGACGCCTCAATATGAGTGAAATATTCTCGACGGGACGATAAACAACAAATAATCAATCAATCAATCGCCTTTGTTGGGTGTCCGTGTTGCCCTACACTCGACTTTGTACGTATACACTGTATATGTTGTTGGTTTTTTTTTATTATAATTACGTTTAACACGATGTTAACTTCCCCTATTTATATCACTAAACTCCATCGTTTAACATAATTCTTCAAAATTGTTCAAGTAACCCACGAAAAACCCTAAAACCTTTAAATGGAGAATAAACAGTGTCGATTAGAAAATCCTGATTGCATTTTCTGTGTTAAACTACAAACTTCTTTTAATTCAAAATATATTAAATGTATTCATGTCATACTTTTTAGATACATGCACTCCATGTCTTAATCCGTAATCTAATGAATTCATCCTTAATCAATGGAGCTGACAATACGTTCATCCGTTTCACGTCACGTCTGCAAAACCACTACAAGATATAACGCTAACCGCCAATACAGTTTGCCTGGAGGTTATAAAACTTTTTTGAGCACTTTTTCATCTCAAGCTCAAACTCGGTGATCTAAATCTTTATGATACTTTGATATAACAATTCTTATACTCAAATGGAGTGCATGTTCAAGATGTTTTAGTATACTTTAAGAGTTTGATCTGAATTGTATGCAAAAAAATATGACTGTTCATTATAAATGAATCTACTCAAATTATGAGTTTGAGTACGAGTACAAAAAAGTTTTATAACCTCCAGGCCAGAACAGTGCGTCTCTCAACGCCAACGGATCAAAAATGATCTAACATGTTTAGAGGATCAGCATGGATACTAATTGCACTTTATGAATAACCATCATTTCAAACAAACGTAATAATTCTTCCAAAAATGTCTCACAGCCACAACGAGTGAGTTTGCTAGAGAATTGGGTTTACGCATAATATGGTAAAAGCATTCTCATGTATGCTCACATCATTAATACTTCGGACGGAGAGCCACAATTCCATTTTGCTTACAAGACAAAGTAATCTCTCCATTGGAATCGTATACTTCTCGGTCTGCCATTTTGATGGTTAGACTATAATTGCTTTGCATTTTATCCTGACCTTCTGTTGGCATTCTGTCTAGTCTTTAACCTAATGTGACAGCTTCCTCATTACTGGTGTGGCACGACAATTGTTACAAAGCTTCACTTAAAATCCCACAATTGTCATGTCATGACAATCACTGCAATATCATTGGGATGACTATTACGTTTAGTTTATATAAATTGTTTCCATTACGAAATTATCACTGCTTGTTTCTTCGTTTTTTCATTTACAATATCTTTATGCTAGCACAATGTTTTGATTCGTAAGTACATAAAGGGTAAAACTGTATGTCTGAGCACACGTGACAAATTCTGCCAAAGATTGATCCCTTTGATCATGATCATCCTCTCCCATTCCGGCAACCACTGCCGATGGTTCGAACCCAGATCGCAGCGCATAGAAGTGAGTGTGGCAAGTACTACCCCAAAACATGCATTACCAATCAAAACATTGGCGACGGAAGCTGATCACGTTATTTTATTGCTTCATGTACCTAATGATATTTCTTTAAAACACAATCTCAAATTGCACACTCGCTTTTAGACTGACAAAATTTATTTACTGATTATTTTATATTCTCCGAAGAAAAAAATAATTTTGGTGATTTGCAATGTACTATAATTCTTGGAATTGATTAAAAAATTCAGACTGTATGTACGTGAAACCCAAAAAGGTGACGATAACGAACAATAATCAATCGCATAAATCCTATATGGAGTACAAAATAAAAAGATAGGCAAACATGGACAAACCAGGAATAGGATCAGGTAAAGGAGTGATCCGTGGTCAAATCAGTATACGTATATATAAAGAATGGATATGAAACACGTCATACAACATTTGACTAAATGGTAGGTTGTATTGATATACTAGAACGTTATAACGTCCATAGAATTTGCAAAATGTTGAAACGAGACTGTTAAAATCCATGTTACATCATCTTGTTTGCCAGTAGCCCGACTCGATTTAAATCTGATCATATGCAGAACAAGCTCTTGTGTAACGAAACGGTTTAAGGACATAAGCACCATATGCAGGTGATGATAGAATGTTGCTACATAAATATGGGAAGTTGACGATGGAGAACTGAAATCACCCCGTTTTTCATGAAGTTGATTTGTTAGTTTGCCGGTCTTTGTTCAAGAAAATATCTAATTTCACGAGATTTTGTTTTTACTTTTGATCGATCTTGAAAATACAATTGGTAAAAAGTTACTAAATGTTTTTAAATAGTGAATGAACGTGACAATGAAACGTCTGTTTTCACTTTTTATGCCCCCGTGATCGAAGATCGGGGGCATATTGTTTTTATCCTGTCTGTCATTCTGTCTTTCACTTTGGCTATAACATTTGAATGGCAAGTACTAGGGCTTTGATATTTCACATGTGTGTTTCTTATGAAAAGACCTTTACGTTGGTTTCAAAATTTTTGACCTTGAACTGTGACCTACTTTTCAAAATCTTTAACATTTGAATGGCAAGTAATAGGGCTTTCATATTTCACATGTGTATTCCTTATGACAAGCCCTTTCAACTGGGAGCAAATGTTTTGACTTCTTGGCCTTGAAATGACCTACTTTTCAAAAACTTTAACATTGGCTATAACTTTTGAATGACAAGTGATAACGATTTCACATGTGTATTACTTATGAAAAGCACTTTAACTGATATAAAAAATGTTGACCCCCTGACCTTGGACTTTGAGCTACTTTTCAAAAACTTTAACAATGGCCATAACATTTGAATTATAACTTAGTAGGGCTTTCATATTTTACATGTGTATTCATCATGACAAGCCCTTTCATAGGATACCAAAATATTTGACCTCATGACCTTGACATTGAATTTTGACCTATTTTTCAACACCCGTGGGGGTCCGGGTTAGAATAGGCTTCCAGCATCCCCTTGCGTGTCGTAAGAGGCGACTGAATGGGGCGGTCATTCGGATGAGACCGAAAAAACCGAGGTCCCGTGTCACAGCAGGTGTGGCACGAAAAAGATCCCTCCCTGCTCAAAGGCCCTGAGTGCCGAGCATCGGCCTAAATTTTGCAGCCCTTCACCGGCAAATGGTGACGTCTCCATATGAGTGAATATTCTCGAGTGGGACGTAAAACAGTAAATAATCAATCAATCAATCAATCAACAAGTTAAATTTGGCCGTAACATTTGAATGGGAAGTGATAGACCTTTCATATTTGACATGTGTTAATCCTCATGACAAGCCCCTTCCAGTGGCACATGGAATTCGGAGGCATTAGTGTTTCACAAACACATCTTGTTTTTCCCCAGAAATCTACCGCGTACTAAGAGTCAGTTATTGAAAGGTATAATGTAATGGTGCATGTCAGAAAATACTTGTCAAACGGATCCGACAATTTACATGTTGTTGTGAGAAAACTAATCAATAAATCAAAGTAATTAGTGTATTGTACATTATAACAAGCTCGTAGGGCGGGAGGTCATTAAATTCTCCCCAGTATAGCTTTGTGATTCTTTCTTGCTTTAGAATCCAAACTTTTCATTACAATTTCTTGCAAATGAAAGCATGTGTGAATAGTACGTAACCCCGTTAGAAAATACATAAAACATATCCGAACCTATTATTGTATTGTAATATAAAATTTAGAGTGGGATTTGCAGGATTCGTGAAGATTGTCAGGAAATTATTTTAACTGTGTTGTGATATGTATTGCAATACTTTCAAAACAAGCAAATTATAATTTTATAATTAAGAAGAAAATATACCCCCTCCTATTTCAAAAATCACTTGACTCTACACTAATTAAGTGTTTCGTCCGTGTGATACGTGCTTGATTACATATATCTGATCAATATTGATTAGATAGGATTTTAGCTGCTTGCAAATCTACCTCATCAGGAGGCTATCCGCACTTTACAGTTGTCATGCAAGGTGATTAGTTTATAATTGATGATGTGAGCATAATACACCAGTTTTTCTTGTGTTCCTAGGTAGATCAGAGAAAACGTCCATGTCTCTCTGGATGTTTAAAGTTTTTGTTTTATTTTTTTAAATCCCAGGGGGTGTATTCGGTGACGAAAGGGTAAACTCTTTTTTTTTGCTTTAATTTGCACTATTTTTGCTTTTATTTGCATCTGATAAAAGAGTGGTTCGATCGTAGTTATCAAGTACAACTTGTGTATTTTGATTGATTTCATATTGCTCTAGCCCTTCTTTAGAATTTCTTGATGTGCAACTCCATATTTTATTTTTCTCATACGACGTATAGTTTTACCTTTAATAAATCCATAAAAACTGAAGGATTGCATGCAATGCTGCGTTCCATATATTACAGCGCACAGCGCAGTATAAATCGCTCTCATTTATACACCGTAATCTAAAATCAGCAATCTACAGTTTGAGCATTTAGTGAGTAGAGGTAACTTTATTTCATATTCCTTTATTGTTTTGTTTAAATTGAACCATACAATTTTTAATTACTGTAGGTAATGTGGCATTTTTTAAAATAAAAATTTATTTTTGTTATTTTCGAAGGACCGAAATTTTACCTATTTTCTTCATATATTAGCCCTCAAAATGTCATGGTTACATTTCTTTGGAATTTTGGCATAACATGTATTACTAAACTATCAATTTATATTGCAATTATGAAGAAAAATTAACCATGGGGAAAAAAAAGGAGGGGGGGGGGTAGGGTGAGACTACATGTACTACATTAATAGCTAAAACAGAATGTCGAATTATAAGGCCATCGCTAGGGATTTCTTCTTCTCGTGTTGAAGTTTTAGAATTAATTTTGCCATTACAAAATATATAAAAACAATTCAACTAACAATGGAGCACAGTTTTTGCCCATGGGGATTCCAATGGAGTACATATTCCCTACAATAATCCCCGAGATTAATTGGTAATACATGTACGTCTTGCAGTGGGACTCAGGTGGTTTTTTTTTTTCTTGGTTTTTTTTTTTTTTGTTTTTGTTTTTTTTGCTTGTCTTATGTCCCGTCGAGACATTTTCACTCATATCGAGACATCACCAGTTGAAGGTGAAGGACCACAAATTTAGACCTATGCTTAAAGCTTAGGGCTGTAGCAGTGAGGGTTCTTATCGTGCCAAAGCCTGCCGTGACACAGGACCTTAGTTTTTAATGTCATTACCATAACACTAATGATTCTCATTTCTAAATACCGATCGTTTGACGAAAAAGCTATCACTGCGTATTTTAACGTCTTAAGTTTGACGCTGCTATGGCACGAGCCGTGTTTGAGAGCGAAGCAAAAAGTATTGGTATTAATATTCCTGAGTTATCGGAACGTGTGCGGACAGCTGCGATAGCTTGCTACACGACTTAGACATTTGATATGCCTATTCACTGAATGCAGGAAATATAACGCAACTGATTTGTTATAAATTGTCATAAATTACTTTTAGTCATTTATCAATAATCTAATGCCAAATCTGTTATCTGTGGCCATACCATTGCAGTTTGAGTCGCGGACACAATAGGCGAACCCTTTTTTTTTCAATCTTATCACACACGCGTGTCACGGGGTTATGGTTCTTAAATCAGATATTGAACATCTGCATCCGACAATTGAAGCTAAAAGCCTAATTACACCACGACAGACCCCTCCAGCTGTTTAAAATGAGATCACACTCTGTAACACAGATCATCTTCACTCAGAAACTTTCAAAAGCCCAGGATCACAAAGCACATGACAAGAAACATAAGGACCTACGCTTAAAACAACCAGACTAGTCCACAGGCAGATGGGGGTGCCATCAATTATTGACAAAGTGAAAGTCATTGTTCAT
>CAJDSM010055940.1:252-11640 GCA_903981925.1 Ostrea lurida | reverse complement strand
TGAATATGGAATCTATTGTTAACATGTTATCTCATCTTTCAAAATATGAGTTTTTGATGGAAACCATATCGCTATTTTAATGTCCAGTGTGCTTGACCTTTGACCTTTTGATCCCAAATTCAACTAGAACTGCCCTATCAGGACTAATACCCACTGCGGGGCACACTACATAACGAACACAACATATTTTCTCAGATAAAACAGAAGTTGTCTAATCAATAGGTAACATTATACAATTATTGCTGTTTTTGAGGCCAGGATGAGAATTTAGACACCTGCGAAGTACAATATTCATCTAGTCCGAAGGGCGGGGTGAATATTTTACTTCGCCGGTGTCGACCGGTCGCGGTGGCTCAGTGGTAGAGCTCTCGCCTCGTGATCGGGAGGTCGTGCGTTCGAGCCCCGTACTTGGCCGCGTCAAACCTAAGACGTGAAAATAGGTAGTGATTACTCCTTCGCCAAGAGCTCGGCATTTAGAAGTGAGAATCACGGGTCTTTCGGCTATGACCTTAAAAACGGAGGTCCCGTGTCGCAGCATGTGTGGCACGCAAAATAACCCCCACTGCTACATGTAAATGCCATGAGTGCTAAGCATAGGTCTAAATTTGCAGCCCTTCACCGGCAATGGTGACGTCTCAATATGAGTGAAATATTCTCGACGGGACGAAAAACAACAAATAATCAATCAATCAATCGACGGTGTCTAAATCATCGTATTGACCGATATATATTTCCTAAAGACTGATTGTATTAATCAATAGCCAGACCTCTCTCTCTTCTCTCTCTCTCTCTCCGCTCTCTCTCTCTCTCTCTCCTTCTCTCTCTCTCTGAGACCTTGCAACCAATAACCACCTGTGAAAAAATTTAGTATTTCTGAATTCTACAGTAAATCGATATTTAGACGTTCATTTCACTATTGTTTAATATATTTCATTATTGCTTAATATTAGGTTTCTGTGATAATATAAAAATAAAGTATTGAATCAATTGTGGGACAGTCCTCCCTATTAAAATGTAGAATGAGGCATGATGCCCCTACCCCTGTAAGATGATAATCATGACTATAAGAACTTTTATAATTTTTTCATAATAGTTCATGAATCACTCATAAGAGATTTTTGATAGTTCATAAAAGTGGTTCTTGAATAAAATTCATGAACATATTCATAACTCATATAATATTAGTTCATAAATTATGAAGAATATTTATGAACTTTATATTAAAGTGAAATTCTCTGAATAATTTCAACATTTGATTCATGAACATTCATGATCATTCATGATTCTTCATGATTGAGTTTTGTTCAATTTTTTTCTTTCATAAAAAAGATAAATAAACTTTAAACTTTGATATAACTAAATTTAATATAAATAACTATTTCAGTCTTGGAATTAAAGTTAACAATAAACCTTGTATTTTTTATAGTTTTTGTTTATAGTTGGACAAGCAAAATATACATTCGAACAAGTAACATTTGATGGCAGTTTGTCCGATGGAAAAGTGGTTTAATATAATCCTGAGCCCTAGCTGTCACTGTTCATTATCTTCACATTTTCAAATGCATATATGTGCAAAACAAATTAATTCCAATCAACCTTCCATGAGCCCGTAACTCTGGAGCTGAATTGACGGGGGGCTGATTGGATCTTATACCTCCCCATCTCAAGCTCACTGCCTGGAAGTTGAGGTTAGAGTCATACCTACAAAGGAATACAAATTGTTCATTAAAGTGACCTGAGATTAAGTTTCTTGTATAAAGTGAAAATGAGCAGCTTTTTGCAGAAAAGTGAATTTTCATTCATATGTATATGTTGCACTACAATTACAAGGGCCCCCATAGCCACATTGTCGCTCACTTGACCTGCCTTTGTCAGCAGTAAGCGATTTTAACAAAGAATTTTTATCATATTTATTCATGAAAATTTTTCAAACCATATTTTGCCGCATTGTCCAAAGGATCTGCACAACTAAAAGCTGGGATTGGTAATTTTTAATCGTTAACCGGTTTACTTGGTTGAACGATGGTAATCGGGTTGCAGAAATCTGGAATCGGTTAAGTCGGAAACGCCCAGCAGGAGAAAAAATAATGAATTCTTAGGCCCAATCTATAGTGAATATAATAAGAACAACCTTACATGTTGCCAGTTGTGTAGCAGCGCCATTAACGAAGGACATGAATGATGAGTAATTACCCAACACATGCTAGGCACCATGAATATATCAGGATCTCCTTCACTGAATTGGCCTTTCCGTTGGAGTGGAATTTAGTGGATGAATCTACATCAAATACAAATTCAAAAATATTGTATTCATACAACATGTAATTAAAGGCACATAACAAAATTCCTTGAGCTATCTCTCTGCCATAGATGAGTCCACCACTTTTTATCAGGGAAATAATTTCATATTTCCTGTCCATATAATTTTGAGTCACTAGTTTATGGGGCATCCCCTCAGAAGTTCAAAAGAACTTGTAAAGCATAAACAGCAGTGTTTCTGAAGGATAATCAGACTGTCAGACAAATCAGTAAAAATCGCTTTGGTGATTAAAATTCGATATGTTGGACCAAAAGTCCAGTAGACATGATAAGTCATGGAGGAGGATTAACACGAATAAACGTGGTAAAAAAAAATAGAATATTTTAAACTGAAGTTTGAATGGATTTAAGAAAAATGTGCAATTACTTGCTCCGACACGGGATCAAAACATCTAATCTAAACGGTTTTTGGGTTTATATATAAACAAGCCTCAGTTCTGGATTTTGACATATGAAATGTTAACCCGGGACTATCTCGTGGCAAAAATTTAAATTGAAGTTTGTTTTTGGAGGCAAACATACCCCCCCCTTTTCTGGCAATCTAGGAGTTTAATTCTAAAGTTCAAAGGGCACTAGTGGTAAGCTTCCAGGGAAACATGTGTCGCCTGCCTACTTCTAATTTCATTTGAAAAATTATCTGCATTAGTAAAGTATCGACATTCATGCAAAAAAGTATATAATTGAATTTTTTGTCAGAATTCAGTTCTGTTCAATTTACCAGAGACCAATCATATCCTAACATGATGAAATTAGATGAAAGATGAGATATTGTTATGAAATGCCATTTGTAGATCTATCTTGAAATAAAGACAAATTTGCTTTATATAAAAACAAGAAATGTTTGAGAAAACATAAGCCCCCCATGTGCAAATTTCAAAATGGCTAATTCCTGTTAAAGGTATCATGAAATTTGGTGCTTATCAAAGGCAACTAATCATTAAACAAATAAGGGTAAATTACCTATTCATCATGATTACGATGTCAAATTTGAACAAAATACAACAGATTGACAAATCTTTAGCAGTTTTGAAATGCCAATCAGATTTCCTTGACTTTGGGCCATGTGACCCAAAATTATTAGGGGATCATTTACTCTCTAGGACAACACCTGTACCCAGATTTAGCGTATATTAAGCAAAGGGGTCAAAAAAGGATTTGAGCGCGGACCAACACATGGGTTAAGACCAGTGATTTAACTTGACCTTAACCTTGTTGACCTTAAAATCAACAGGATCATTAAATCATCTAATGACAACCCCTATGCCAACGTTGGTTGATATCAAGCAAAGGGGGTCAAAAATATACTTGACGGACAGCAATAGTTGTACAGACTGACAACTGACCTTCACCTTTGACCAATGTGACCTGAAAATCAATAGGAATCTATCACTAGGGAGCAACCCCTGCTTACCAAGTTTGGTTGATACAAGCAAAGGATCAAAAAGATATTGAGCGTTACAGCAAATTAGTTACAGACTGACCATTTGACCCTTACCTTTGACCAATGTGACCTGAAATCAATAGGGTCATCTATCCACTAAAAGGCAACCCACTGTACCAAAGTTTGGTTTATATCAAAGCCAGAAGGGTCAAAAGATCATTAGCGGAAAACATGTTCTACAGGGACCGACAGTCCAGACTGACCACTTGCTTGGACCATGTGACCTGAAAATTCAATTAGGGATCATCTACTCTCTAAGGCAACCACTGACCCAAGTTTTGATTGTTGTCAAGCAAAGAGGGTCAAAGATATTGAGCGGACAGCACATAGTCATAACAGGACTGACCACTTGACCTGACCTATAGAACCATGTGACCTGAAAATCAATAAGGATCATCTACTCTCTAAGGGAACCCTGTATTAGTTTAGATTGATATCAAGCAAAGTGTCAAAAAGATATGAGCGGACAACACGTAGTCTAAGACGACAGTCTACCACACTGACCTCTTGACCTTGACCTTTGACCAGTGACCTGAAAATCAATAGGGATCACTCTACTTCTAAAGGCAACCCTGTTACCAAGTTGTTGATATTCAAGCAAGGGGTCAAAAGCTATTGAGCGGACACAACATGGTCTACAGAACCACAGTCTACACACTGACCTCTTGACCTTGTGACCTGAATCAATAGGGATCATTTACTCTCTAAAGGGCAACCCCTTACCAAGTTTGGTTGATATCAAGCAAAGGGGTCAAAAGATATTGAGCGGAACATATGGTCTACAGACCGACCGAACTACCGACCGACGACAGGTGCAAACAATAGGCCCCCTCTTATTTCAAAGGGGGCATAAAAATTAAAGTCTGCGTCAAACAGGGAAGTGACATGTAGGCAGATTGAAAACTGCGTTACCACGATACAGTTGTCCATACTGTGCTCTGTGCCAACATATCAGGAAGCTGTCCTAGTGTGGTTTCCTTAGAGAAAATGTGACAAGAAATGTGAAAATATTCTAAGTCGCGTTCAAACAGGAAGCTGACATAGCAGCAGATTTGGAAAACTGTGTTTACACGATACAGTTGACCATACTGGAGATGCTCTTGTGCCAATAATCAGGAAGCGGCCTGTGTGGTTCCTGAGAAAAATGTGACAGAAATTTGTCATGTTAAAAATATATCTAAGTCGCGTCAAACAGAAGTTACATAGCGGCAGATTGGAAACTGCGTTAAATATACAGTTGTCCATACTGATGCTCTGTGCCAAATATCAGGAGCTGCCTGGTGGTTCCTGAGAAAAATGTGACAGAAAATCTGTCTATGTTAAAAATAATCTAAGTCGCGTCAACAGGAAGTATGACATGCGCAGATTTGGAACGGCGTTAAACGATACAGTTTGTCCATACTGGATTGCTCTTTGCCAAATATCAGAAGCTTCCTGTGTGGTTCCTGAGAAAAAATGCTGACAAAATTTGTTCCATGTTAAAATATCTAAGTCGGCAACAGGATGTTGACATCGGAAGATTGGAAACTTTCGTTACACGATACATTGTCCATACTTTAATGCTCTGTGCCAAATATCAGGAAGCTTGCTGTGTGGTTCCTGAGAAAAGGTGGGACAGAATTGTGACGCCGACCGGAGCAAGACGACTAAGTTGAACCCTATTGTCGACCTCCAGCCTAACGCAGGCAGGGCGACACAATAACTCGATTCCAAACAATATTCGGAGATCAAAATTTTGAGGTACGTATAA
This sequence comes from Ostrea lurida, assembly GCA_903981925.1. Lineage (NCBI taxonomy): Eukaryota > Metazoa > Mollusca > Bivalvia > Ostreida > Ostreidae > Ostrea > Ostrea lurida. The sequence goes on along the minus strand of CAJDSM010055940.1, from coordinate 6,130 downwards.
TATAACTCGCCTATAAGTCGGATTTTTGGGAAGTAAAATTTGGTCCAAAAAGTCTATTTTCGACTTATAGGTGAGTATATAGACGGTACCTCAAAATTGTGATCTTCCGACAATTGTTGGCATCGAGTTTTGTGCGGCCTGCCTGCGTTAGCGGAGGCGACATTTATAGGGTCCTTGATCGTCTTGCGTCCGTCGGCGTCACAAAATTTTCTGTCACATTTTTCTCAGGAACCACACAGGCCCAAGCTTCCGGATATGTTGGCACAGAGCTCAGTATGGACAACTGTATCGTTAACCAAGTTCCAATCTGCCGCATGTCAACTTCCGTTTGCACGGACTAATAGAATATTTTTAACATGGACCAAATTTCTGTCACATTTTTTCTCAGGAACCACACAGGACAGCTTCCATGATATTTGCAAAGCGCATCAGTATGGACAAACTGATATCGTTAACGCAGTTTCCAAATCTGCCGCAGTCAACTCCTGTTGACGCGACTTAGATATTTTAACATAGACAGATTTCTTGTTCACATTTTTCTCAGGAACCGACACAGGCCAGCTTACCTGATATTTGGCACAGAGCATCAAGTATGGGACAACTGTTATTATTTAAACGCAGTATTCAATCGCGCATGTAAACTTCCTTGTTTTGGACGCGACTTAGATTTTTAACATGGAACAAATATTCTGTCCCACATTTCTCACGGAACCACCAGCCAGCTTCTGATATTGGGCACAGAGGCATCAGTATGGGACAACTGTGCGTGGTAACAAGTTCATCTGCTGCACTGTCAGCTTCCTGTTTGACCGCACTCAGAATATTTTTCACATTTTCTTCACATTTTTCTCAGGAACCACACAGACAGCTCCTGATATTTGGCACCAGAGCATCAGTATGGACATACTTTATCGTGTAACGCAGTTTCCTAATCTGCCAAAATGTCCACTTCCGGTTTGACGCAACTTTTAATTTTTATGCCCCCCTTTGAAAAAAGGGGCATATTGTTTTGCACCTGTCGGTCGTCGGTATGTCGGTCGCTGTAGACCAATGTTGTCCTTCATATCTTTTGACCCCTGTGGCTTGATATCAACCAAACTCTGGTATCAGGTTCCCTTAGAGAGTAATGAATCCCTATTGATTTTCAGGATCACAAGGTCAGAGTCAGTGTGTAGACTTGTCGGTCTGTAGGACCATGTGTTGTCCGCTTTTCAATATCTTCTTGACCCCTGTGCTTGATACAACCAAACTTGTACAGGGGTTGCCCTTAGAAAGTAGATGATCCCTATGACTTGTCAGGTCACGATGGTCAGGTCAAGGTCAAGAGGTCAGTGTGATAGACTGTCGGATCTGTAGGACTATGTGTTGTCCGCTTCAATATCTTTTGACCCACTTTGCTTGATATCAATTCAAACTATACAGGGTGCCCTTAGAGAGTAGATGATCCCCCTATATAGATTTTCAAAAGATCAAAACAAATTAAAGGTCTAAGGTCAAAAAAGAAATAAAATAGAAATACAGTCTAGATAAACATAATGATGAATAGTAAAGACTTAACAAAAATATCTTATATAAACACATACATAAAAATATGCTAAAAAAAACAACCATAATAAACAAACTATGAAGACAAAGTGGTTAGACCAAAATAAAAAAAGAGAAAAGAAATAACACACAAATAGAAATTATACAGTAAATAGAATCAAACAAAATCAAAAAAAAAGTTCAGATCGTGCCTGAATACAAAAAGAATACAAAAAAATAAAGAACAATAGATTAGATACAACAAACTCAAAATAATCATATATCGACACCATTAGCATATGAAATCACCAAACTTAAGAAACAGGGAAGAATATACACATAAAAATGAGATAAAGAAATAAATCACACAAAATTGATTTATCAAAGAGACAACAAATTAGAAATAAAAGAAGAGAATACAAAATAGAAGACAAAAAAATCTGAAAATAAAAATATGTGCTGTCCAAGCATCAAATTATCGTTTGTTCCTTTGATCTTGATAATCAACCAAACATTGGTACAGGGGTTGCCAACTAAGTGAGTAAAGAATGATCCCTATTGATACTTTAAGAACACAATTAGATACAAAAGGTAGAAGAGAAATCATCAAGTCATATACACAAAATAGAATAGCAAGATAAATAAAAAACCGATCAAAATATAAAATTTGAGAACCATTATGACTATGAAATATAACCATTGGAACATAAGAAGAAAAAAGTAAAAGTCATATAAAAGAGAAATTAAAATGATCATAGAATAGATTTTAAAAAAAAATAACAGAGATATAAAAGAAAAAAGTACAAAAGAGAAATAATCAAATAGATACAATAAATAAAACCAAAAATAGAAATATAAAACCTACAATAATATTTAGAAACAACACAACTAAATATGACAATAAATAAAGATACTGAAAATACAGATGTTCGTCCCTTAGAAGAATATAATCACTAAAAATTAATATGAGATCACTGGAGAACCAATAGTCTCATACTAAGCTTAATTCTCAAAACTGCTAAAGATTTGTCATAATCGTGTTGTATATGAATACGGCAATATAAAATCATACCACACAGAGCCGACATAGGCTCTATGCCGACTCTAGCTTACTTTTTCTTAACTGATGAGAGTTAATGCACACACCTCCTATTAATGCGTTGAGTATCGAACTCACATCGACAAGCCATAATCATTACCTTCACCGCAACACAGGGACAGACATCTGAATCGTTTCTAACTGCTGTTCATGTATCATGGCACTCGTCACGCTTATCGCAGTAGGCCAGTATGTTTCTCAAAACACAGTGTAAGAGTTATTCGTCGCTGAGTTATAAAACAATATTGTCTTTATTATTCAGATAGATCTCAGCAAAAGATGGCATATTACGTCTACATATCACACTACACAGTATGACATCTCAATCTTTCATTCTAATTCATCATGTTAGGAATGCATTGTCACATTCTTGGTAAACTTGAATCTATTCTCGTGAGCTACTCAGCTTCACTGCCTACAACTATAACCTGATTTGACTGACTCCCCTGATGTGTCAGATACGTGTGTACTCATTCGACCGATATAAGTCACAATTAACCAGAGTCATCCACCGCTAATCATGAATCTGCGAAGATCAGTAAGCGCTCACGCGAACACATGTCTCTCCTTGAGAATCCCATCAGAGTGCCCTTGAACTAGACATTTTTAACACTCTAGATTGAACAGAAAGGCGGGGCGTCATCTACCTCTCTTTTTGCCTTACCTGTACAACCACTTCTCTCAACTTGATTACTTTGCCGAGATCAAGTCCCCGGGTTACACATTTCCAATGTCACAGTAGTGTCTCGAGACTTGCTATGGCTCTTATTCATCTCTCCCCCTAGTAAAAACTGCCAAAAGTTTTACTTAGAGTTGGTTTAAAACCACGCTACCTGTCCGGTCCCGTTCGATCGCCCAAAATGGAGCAAGGTATTGACACACTTTTTCTTACACCATTCAAAAACTTAGTTTTAAATATTCTATTTTTTGTACACGTTTATAATCGTGTTAATCACTCCCCATGACTTATCATTGTCTAACTGGGACTTTTGGTCCAACATATTCTGAATTTTAACTAACCAAAGCAGATCTTTACCTGTTTGTCTGACAGTCTGATTAACCTTCACAAACAGCTGCTGTTATGCTTTACAAAGTTGCTTGTTAGACTTCTTGAGGGAGCCCCATAACTAGTGACTCAACATTATATGACAACGGAAATATTGAAATTAATTCCTGATAGAAAAGTGGTGACATAATCTATGGCAGAAAGAATAGCCTAGAAGTACTCGGTATTGTGATCTCGTATAATCTCCGCTCTCCGTCTCATGATCTGTAAACCCGCTCAAATTTCTTGATTTCCTGTATTGATGTAGGATTCATCCACTAAATTCCACTCCAACCGGAAGGCCAATCAAAGTGAGGAGATCCTGATTATTTCATTGGTGCCTTAGCAGTATGTTGTAATACTCATCATCATAGTCTTCGTATAAATGGCGCTGCTACGACAATTGCAAACATTAATGATTCTATATATATTCACTATAGATTGAGTGCTAAAAATCATTATTTTTTTGGGGTTCGATTAACCGATTCCAGATTTTGCAACGATTACATCGATTCCAACCAGTAACCGGGTTACCGATTTAAAAAGTGTGTGTGCTCCCCTTTAGTTTTCCGTTTGTTACTAGCACTATATTTTCAGTAGTGGAGCGAGTGTTCCACGCCAAATTAGCTGCATTCGGGATACGTGAAGATTCTCATAAAGTAGAAATAGAACTGGAGTCTACAATGAATTCTTCTCTTTAATAATGTGAGTGACTCACTAATAAGACAAACCAACGCCTAAGTCATGTAGATCTCACGCTGATTTGGTATTATCCACGAGTGGGCCTCTTGAAAGGATGTGTAGTGCACTATACATATGATATTGAAATTCACCTTTTCTGCATCACAAAAAAAGCTCTCATTTTCATTGTATCATAGAAACTTAAATTCAGGATCACATTTACATGAACAAGTTGATATTCGTTTTTTGTAGAGTATACTTCTAACCTGCTAACACTTCACGGCATGGATTCTTTGAGATGGACAGTAAGACCAAGCCCCCCGTCCAATTCATGCTCTAGAGTACGTCGCGTCAGGTCATGGAAGGATGATTGATATTAATTTGTTTGTGTGCAATCGAATCTTTTTGAATACTCGGCATAGATACGACTTCTTTCCAAGGTGAACAGTAGAACAGCTAGGGTCGCCAGGAATTATATTAAACCACTGTTTCCATGGACAACTGCACATCAATCTCATTTTCGCAAAATAGTAATATACCTTTGCTTGTCATTGTTGACTATGTCTTAAAATATAACACATACAGGGTTTATTGTTAACTTTGAAATTCCAGACTAGAAATATTATTTATATATATACTTTAGTTATATCAAAGTCTTAAAGTTATAAATTCTATCTTTTGGTTGAAGAAAAACAAATTGACACAACACTCGAACATGTAAGATCATGAAGATCCATGAATGTTCATAGAATCAAATGTTGAAATATTCAGAGACATTTCACTTTAATATCAGAAGTTCATAATCATTCTTTGCATAATTTATGAACTAAACTTTACGGTATCGTGAGTTCATTGACCATAATGTTCATGAATTTTATTCCAAACATTTTATGAAACTACTCAAAAAACTTTCTATAAGTGATTCATGAGGCTATTATAAAAAAATTATCAAAAGTTCTCTTATAGTTTATGATTATCACTCTTAAGGGGGTAGGGGCAATCATGCCTATGTAGGTACATGTACATATTAGTCGTGCATGGTACAAGTGGCTAACTCTTGAACAAGCCGTTTAATTAATGTGCCTCATATTCTTTCGTTCATCAATCTTGCCTCGAGATTCAGCTCTCAATTATGTTACGCAATAGATTATAAATTATCCATTTATAATTTGTATTCCAACGTCGCTTGATTCCAAAGTAGCATATCGTTACTTACACTAAATACTGATTATTCTGTTTTGAGTAATATATCCTCACGATATACACTAGCGTTTTTCACAGAGGCTGGCTTATAGGTTGTGAAAGTACGAATGCACATAATAACAGTTGCTCTTTTATTGAGCGGACGAGAGAGAGAGAGAAGAGAGAGAGAGAGAAGAGAGAAGCATAACTTGAACGGGGATGTAGAGAGAGAAGAAAGATTAATAGCTACTTGCTGTGACTCTTATGCATTTTCATATTGTGAATATAAATATTATAATCCATGTTCGGGTATTAGTGGATAGTAGACATCCTCAGTCAATAACGAG
>CAJDSM010055932.1:16045-29372 GCA_903981925.1 Ostrea lurida | reverse complement strand
TTCGTTACATGTAATTACAGTAATATTGAATTATGCCCTAGTTACATGTAATTCTCGCTCCATCCCTACGCCCTTCACTCCACTTCTCCCCTTCTCCTTTCTCTCCTTCTCATTCCATTACTGTCCACTTTTCCTTCCTTTCTATCTATCACGTACGTGTGTCGCACGGCGGTCATCACATGTAACGTACATGGCCTACCGCAAACGTCAGGATATGAGATGCTAGCTATACCTTGAAACCGTTCACGCTCAGTGAGGTATATATTGCCTTAACGATTTAAAATCCCGGAAGATGTTTCTTACATTTACAATTATTAAACTTATTTTATTGCAATTTTGCAATAAAACTTTGTGGTGGGTAGCCTGCATGTGCATTCACACGCAGTGATTAGCATATTTTTATGAGATGTGAACCATTAGTTCTAGCCGATTAAAACTCCAAAGTGATAAAGATTGAAAGCTGTCGTGATATATGTGTGAAGCAATAATATTATTGAACATAACGGTGTGTTCAGATTACACAGGAATATTGTACTCTGTCCTCCCGCGTGTCATATATTTTATAAGACACTGTACTATCTGCTGCCTTCTCAGGAAATACACGACCATCGAGATGAGGATCAGCATCAGAAAATGTAACATGCTAAATAGGTCATAGGTCTTGATGAAATTCACGACAATTTTTGATTGGCTGAAAAAAATAGTTTTGATTTTCTGCATTAAAGAAATCCTGATTTTGCATTTCTTGTTGTGGAGGTGTGTGAAATCAAATCGAATAACCATGTTAGGCAATTATTTAAACTCAATGGTTTTAGAATATATAAAAATGATAATGGAATATTTTTTTTTCGAATGGGTTGAGCGTATACCCATGATTCTAAAAACACACACCCACACACCCCATCATCCCAATCTGGCTTTATGCACTAACGCACAATAATGCATGCAGTCATTTCCGGGGTTTTTTTTGGTGGTATAACGAGAGTTGTATTAGCCTTTTTTGTGTTTGTAGATTTTTTTGCTTGTCACATTATTTAGAAGCTTGTTCCCCCCCCCCCTCCCCCCACCCTCAGTGATCAGAATTCAGTTAGTATTTTTTTAGAAGTTTAGAAGTGCTTTTATTCATTTTTTTTTTTTTTTTTTTTAAATTATTTTTAGAAGTTTAGAAGTTTTTTTTTTGTTTTTTTTTTTTAGAGTTTAGAAGTTGTTTTTTTTTTTTTTCATTTTTTTTTTTTGGCTTGTCACATCATTTAGAAGTTTGTCTCCCACCTTCAAAAACAGTCCTACCTACGCCTATGATATTTTAAAATTTGCTGTAATCTACATGAGCTGTCTAAATCAGAAAACAACGAACCACTAGAGCAATAATTACCGATGCTCCTTTCCGTTCTGTGATATGAAATGAGACTTTGAAGTTCCCGTGTACATGTACACCGTGTGATCGAACTATGTGACTACAAGATTATCAATGTTTACACAAATGAGATCGATTGTCTTTAACACTTAGGGATGGTATTTGAGTTTCAGATTTAATGAATCTCTCCCAAGAAGCAGTATATATAACAAACGAGCAAATATTTAGTAAGGAGTCCGATCTAAAGTTGACCACTCGAGGGCGTGAAGACCTTCAATGTCCACCTCGTGCTAATTCTCTTCTGCTAAGCAAATAAATATGTTTTCTTAATTACCGGAGGGTTAAAGGGTAAGAAACTTTAAAAATGAAGAATATATTTATTTAAGCTTGGACACTTTAATAGAACCCCGGTGTTTGTTTTTTTTATTCGGGTTTGAACAGTAAGCGCTCCTGAGCAAACAAGAAGTGAACGAATCAGGGTTATGTATATTTAATGTTATAATATTCATACATATACATGAATGACAATGGGAAGCAACAACGAGCTGATTTAAACCGAGTGTTAGACCAGTCCATCGGAGTCCCTCTATCCCATAGGCCGAACGGTGCGATAAAACTCACCTGATCCCAACCGCTCCCGTTCATTGATCAAATTGNTCCATAGGCCGAACGATGCGATAGACTCACCTGCTCCCAACCGCTCCCGTTCATTGATCAAATTGCTTAATTGTAAATTTCACCGTGTAAGAAATTGCAAAAAATTATCGAGATTTTAAATACATTAAAAAGTTGAATAGAAATTCGATTTTTTAAATCAGCAAGAGATATGAAACTGTACATGGTATTTGATTTTTAAATCTCAAACCTAAACAGCAGGGGGAGAAGACATGGATTACATATCGTCACTGGCGAAATTTTCTGGACAACTTCATCGACACAGAAAGGTAAGTAAATGGCTTATTCACCCGATTTGTTTGCTTCAGAATCAAATATTATTTGAAAAAGAAAATTAAAGTATACAAGTGAACTTGAATAGACTGCCATCCCGTTTGTCATGTTTGGGAAAGAAGAAATCACAATTCACTCCTGCTTTATGTCAGTTTAGGTAATTTTGTCTTGAGAAGGTGTTAAATGTACCACACTTTATATCCTTTCAATGCGCTCATGCTCAAATTTCAACTCATAAAATACTTCATTAAAAGAACAGACACACGAAAAAACGAAGAAGATCCAACGAAAAGCTTGTTATATTTGTTAGTGATAAATGGGCATTTAATGTATGGCTATACAGAACACTAGAAAGCAAACAAGATTGAATTAAAATTAAAACGAGCAGAAGATGTCAATATTTCCCCTATTGCAATGTAAATACTTCTAGATTTAATGAAATCAGAAATAAGCTTTCATTTCTGATGGATTTTCAGCAGCATCACGGCGTGGATCCCGTGCTCCGAGAGGTGGCGTCCCCCGGGGAGCGGCTCCGGAGATGCGTGCGCCTGGTGGTTGTCTGCGTGCGGCTCTGCCAACAGAGTCAGAAGAGGTTAGTCCAACAGCAATGATGTAATTGTTGATAGGGAATGACAATTAAACGACACAATGAATTTTTGGCGGATTCAAGAAGAAACAGAATTCTAAGCATTGGTATTTGATAAATATTCATTTTAGAAGTGAACGTAATTAATGTAGTAAGTTTTATAATTAGAAGAGAAATTTATAAACTTTACCCCGACAAAACAAGATACCCCGACGTATGAACCACGGTGCTAATCTTCAGTCCTTAATTCCTCTTAGATTTGAAATTATCATTTGTTATTATGTACGGTACCTTCATCATTAAAATTTTGAACGTTTTTAATCTCCAAAGTTCTAACGTACAAATTGTGAACAAACTAGTCATGGAAAAGGCAGTGAAATTGGACATTAAGGAGGGGGGGGGGGGCGCTGTTGAACACTACATGTGGAATGTTGGGCAATATATATAGGCCGTGCTGTTAAGACTTGTGGAATTACCGGTAGGCACGATCGGAGGCGTGATAAAATGAAATTAGATCAAATTCGTAAAGCGTAATTATTTGTTGGAATACGTCAGAACACACTGTCTGGGAAGAAAAATGTAAGAAACACAGACTGGAAGAAAGAAATTTTCAAACATGTTTAGGGTTGAATATCACTAAATAGACTCTAGGTATTTGTTACAGGATCTTACTAATTACTAACTACACTCTAGCTATTTGTATTAGGGTGAAATCTTGCTAATTTTACACTGGTTGTTTGTTGCAGGGGTGAATATCACTAAGTATTCACTAACGATTTTTATTATGTAGAATCTCACTAATTAAACACTAGTTATTTATTGCAAGAGTGGATTTGTTGTAGCGTATAATCCTACTGATTAATCATTAGATAATTATTACAGGTGTAAATATCACTAATTATTCACTTGCTATTGGTTGCAACGTGAAACCCTACTGATTATTCACTAGCTATTAGTTGCAATGTAGAATCCCACTGATTATTCCCTAGATATTTTTTACAAGGGCAAATATAACTAATTATTCACTACCTATTTGTTGTAGAGAGGAATCTAAACTAATCATTCACCAGCTATTTGTTGCAGAGTAGAATATTTCTAATTATTCACTAGATATTTATTACCTAGGTAAATATAACCAATTATTCACTAGCTGTTTGTGGTAGAGAGGAATCTCACTAATTATTCACTAGCTGTTGTAGAGAGGATAGTAACTAATTATTCACTATCTGTTTGGTGTAGAGAGGATATTAACTAATTATTCACTAGCTGTTTGTGGTAGAGAGGAATCTCACTAATTATTCGCTATTTGTTGTAGAGAGGATATTAACTAATTATTCACTAGGCTGTTTGGTGTAAGAAGATATTAACTAATCATTCACTTAGCTTTTGTGTAGAAGATAGATTATTAACTAATTATTCCTAGTCTGTTTGGTGTAGAGAGGAATTAACTGATTATTCACTAGCTTATTTGTGATAGAAGAGGGATTCACTAATTATCCACTAGCTATTCGTGGTAGAGAGGATATCTTACATAATTAATTCACTAGCTATTTGGTGTAAGAGAGGAATTTCCACACTAATCATTCACTTCCATTCGTGGTAGAGAATATATTTACTAATTATTCACTACATTTTATTACAGGGTGGAGTCCCACGGCTCCGGAATTCCTGTCCCGTTCTACAGTACATGAACACGCTGGAACGTGGACAGGGGAGGGCTGTATTTCGACCCCTCGGACACAAGAACAACCAACATAGAGGTTAATAACGTATATTTTATGATGGATTTTTGTTATTTCGACTTTCACAAAAGTAAATCTATTGTAATCGTTCAACTTCAAAACCAAAACACCAATTCACATTGAACGTATAGATATAGAAATATTCATGCAAATACTTGTATAGGTACTTGTTAAGTGGCATAATATACTAGAAGAAAAGGAAATTAAAAAAAAGAATGACGGAAAACAAAGAGATATTTATCCACCCAAATACATATAGTTACATTAAAGAAACCAAGTTTAAAACAGCGTGCTTTTGAACAATACAAAAATTGCACAAGAACACTAAATATTCTCATTAAAATTTTGTGAGGTAGATGCAGCGTTATTACTTCATAAACTCACGGGTTGCTGGTAATTTCGCTATATATAAACGCCAGTCTACTTGATAATCACCTAATCGCTAATATTTGTTTTCTCTCATCCACGTGCACTTCAAAGCCACATTATGAAAAAACCACAGACACACAACCACCAAAAAAAGCAAGTAGATTATCATCTGCCTTTTCATGAACTAAATTACCTCTCGGCAAGATTATAAAATATATGATCCGTGGTTAAGGACTTTGTGTCTGAATTATTGGCAGTTTTACCTAGGAAGCCAACGGTCGTGTTCGCCCTTTTTTGAAATATTTAAAAGAAGAAGTTTTGACCTCTCGAGTAAAAAAAACCCAGATGCAAAGAGTTTTCACCATAATTAATAAATCTAATTACTACAACATAATGCATGGCGAGCATTTAAAGTGCACAAGTTGTACAACAGTATAGCTGAATATTGGAGTGCTTGGCATTTATCGTGTAATGATAGTAATTACATATATTGCTAAGTAATTAGAGAGTAAGAAAGCATGTCCAAGGTTTTGATTTTTCAACGATAGTTAAACACCCAGAAGACGATAATGGTTATTAACCCGCGGTCTATTTCCATGCTAGAGTTATCTCGCTTGGAATAACAAAAAAAACGTGAGCGGAATTGGGTTTTTTTGGTATTGGTTTACAGGAGAGGTTACCAAGCTGGGAGGCAGGCGCGTTATTCTACCAGAGAGCCAGGATCTCCGGACAGAACAAAGGAAAGGTGTTATTTGTAAACGTAGTTGTTTATGGTCATAGGATATTAGTATAGAGTAAGTATAGATGTCAGTTGTTTCTCTTGTAGTGGATTCTATTCCCGTCGGGAAGCGGTGCGCTATGGTACTGGGTTAGCCTTGGAGTGTAGAAAATCTTTATAAAATTATCAGTTTCCGCAATTTTTTTTCACTGGCTTTGCGATAGTTCATTTGAATTTTTTGGTCGATATGTTGCTTTGGCCATACCAAAGTTACAGAATCAAGTCTACAGTTTGGTTTTGATCGAGACCATATTTTACTGAGTTATGGCCCTTGGAGTTAGAAAATTTTCATAAATATCTAGTGTTCCGCAACTGTTTTCTCAACTGCTTGCGATATTCATTTGAATTTTTGGTAACATTGCTTTGCCTTACCAAGTTTACAGAGATCAAGTTCAAGTTTTGGTTGATCGAGTTCATATTTTACTGATTATGGCCTTTGAGATTAGAAATGTTCGATAAATTAGTCAGTTTCCCGCACCTTTTTTCTCACTGCCTTGCAGATATTCATTTGAATTTTTGGTACATCTGTTGCTATATGACCAAGTTATCAGATCAAAGTTTGAAGTTTGGTTTTGAATCGACCATAATTTACTGAAGTTATGGCTCCTGTGGAGTTAGAAAATTTCATAAATGTATCAGTTTCCGCATTTTTTCTCACTGCTTGCAGATATTCCATCTGATTTTTTGGTACATTGCTTGCTAATTGGCCATCATACCAATTTAAGATCATCCAGTTTTGAGTTTGGTTTTTGATCGATCCAATTTTACTAGAGTTATGGCCTTTGGAGTTAGAAAATAGTTCATAAATTTTAATCTGAGTTTCCCGTCACTTTTTTCCTCACTGCTTGCGGATATTCATTTGAATTTTTTGGTACATTGCTTATGTTCTTAACCAAATATCATAACAAAACAGACTCACAGGACTGTTAAGGATTGAATGATATTTCAGGTGTATAATAGTTAGTATCGTATCCAGAACTCACGAGACACAGACATATTTTACTGAAAAAAAAAAAAGAAGTAAAAAACTCGGCCCCCCAAAAAAACATAATAGGAGTTAGAAAAAAAAATTTTATTGATACATAAGCAACACTATCGTAAACAAACATGCATGTATATTCTCAGCAACGTAACTCTCCAGAACAAGATCAGACAGACGGATCTACGAAATCACAGACTCACGTCAGACATAGAAATGCAGCACCTATCGTAATGATCACACATTCTATTGGTTTTTGGTACTATAATAGCGAGTATCTACCTAGACAGACAGAATCAGACAGACAGACAAAAGAAATACACACGTAAGGTCACATCTATGTTATGAGTGGCAGTAGCTCCCTCCATGAACAGACAGACAAGACAGACAGACAAAGAAATTACACTGACGTTAAGCAATCAGTTAATCACGCAAGAAATCTGCAGTTACCAGGACTAGACAGGATGAGGAATCAGCACAGACAAAGAATATACACTACTGGTGGAAAGGGCAATCATGTATATTGGAGGTCAGTATTTCTCCAAGTACAGCAGGGCGAGGAACAGACATGAGAAATACACTACCGTAAGACAATCAGTATTAGCAGTACTCCAGACCAGAACCAGACCACAGTAACAGACAGACATACTCGAAGAGTATGAGTGAAATAGCCATGTGATGACTCTACTGTAGAGAGGACAATGTAGGATAAATGAATAACAATATTCTCTCACAAACGAGGGACAAACACAATGACCATAATAACATTACAATTTCTTACGCAAAGGGCCAATCAAGTAATATCAGTATCTCCAGACAGACAGACAGACCACGAGCACACAGCACACACACGCACCAAAGAACTTACAGCTACGTGGAATTTCGTAGTTCACAAGGGTGGAGAGTGTACTTGTGAAGGACACTACTTTATGAACTGTTGTTTGTTAGTACTCGAGCCATGCTTATGATGTCATACGGAATCATGTTTTCGAGATTGTGTGCGAGGGGGGGTGGCTTATAAGGGTTGTTGAGTGGGTTGCTCATGATTTCAACTGTTGTGGGGTGTGGAGGTGGGGTTAGAGAGGCTGGCTGTGGGACTTTGTATAGTATTGTACTGTGTTTCTCACTGTTGTGGGTGAAGGGGTGTGGGGCAAAGTGGCTTACTTATGTAGTTGCGTGTTAACGTCTTGTGCATACTGTACATGAAACGATAACATATAGGATCCCCCATGGTTTGTGGGTTTGACTAATGAATGATAGATCATATCCAACCAGAAGTGTTGTGGTTGTTTTTGTAGTTTCTGTAGGAGGCTCGTGGGGAGATATGAAACACACACGGAGACAGTATGTTGGTAATCATGCCACATGAGTCTATACGCTCACGGGAAAGCACGATTGTGGGGAATTCTTTGTGCAATCTTACATGTGTTATCGCTAGATAGAAAACACTTAAGCACTCTAATAGAAATAAATGTAATTTTCATAGATATACTCTCTGCTCTTTTCGTTTACCTGAGGCCGAAATTCTAACGCAATGTCTGAACAATTGCAAATAGTGCGTTGGGAAATTTAAAAAAACAATAAGCAATCACACTTGAGCAGTCTGTAATGTATATCACTTCATAAGGAGCATTTTATTTCGCTAAAAGATTAGAGATGGGAAAAAAACTTAGCATTGTGTAATGAAATATTTTACTTCTGAGGCCATGTGAATGACATATCATTGACTTAAGATATGCAACGTACGGTCACTCAACGTCTTACAGCCACTTCCATACTCTCTGCTCTTTGCATGGTTCTTGCTCTCTTCTCTTTCTTCTCATATCGCGGGCGCTCATCTCTTCTCACTCTCTCATCTCTCTCTCCTATACTTGGAGTTGCGAGTGGAAATGAGAAGTGACTCCTGTATCATCGAGGCCTTACGTAGACAGAATTTTTGAATAATTCCTGTTCGTCATGGTAGGGTCCTGGAGCTTTATTATTTCGATGATATTTTCGTCGTTTGGGGCAACTCTTCATCTTTTGTATTTTCGTTGCAGACATTCGTCTTGTCACATGAGTCTAGCTAAAGCAGAGATGCTACAGTTGTGGTGGGGAGTCTCTTATACTGCGGTTACGAGCAGCGGTGCTATTTGGGCCTCGCATCTGGATGATGGAAATATGTGACTCAAGTTGATTAATCATTAGGATCTACAAAATGTGGAGATTATAATTAGGTTTTGACATATCGGAGATCGTTGTTTGTGTCGTCTCAAATGTGTTGTCTATTAGATTTCTTAACAACTGCAGGGATGATGAATTGTTCAGAGTACCCGTTCGTTCAGCTTTGGCACAGAGTGATAAGGGAAGGGAGGGAGAGAGGGGGGGTGTTCATTATTCAAATTATTTGACAGCTGTGCACCCAGTGCACGTATTTGAAATGACAGGCGCTTTTCGATCTTAACTACACACTTTCTATTTATTGATTGCTTTCTTCAAATGGAGAGCGAATGAAATTTAGTCCAAAGGACATCAGTTTTTTTCACTCCATCAATCAATTTTTTTATAAATATCGATTGATTGGAATTCGTAGTTCTGTCTCGTGAATGTACATTCGTCATGTGCGGCGTACTATGTAAGGGCTATATAGCCATCACTAATTATGATATGAAAAAAAATATCACACAAAGTGGTATGGGTAAATATGTGATAAAATATAATTTATACATGGTCCCTATAAATATCCTAGCAATTGAGCAAGACAGCTCAAGTAACCGAATGTTAAGTTTTTGGGTTATATTTGACCGTCTGGATCAATACCATTTTTTACGAGTTACGGGTATCATCATTCTGGCATTGAGAGCTCAAATTCTTTCTTTATTCTAGTGATGGGGTTTTATTGTATGGGATAATTCAGTAAACAAAATAAACTTGATAGAGGGAGATTTAAATACAAACGAAATAAATCTTTGCCCGTGTCCCTTGATCTTAAACATATAGGTAATATAGAAATCGATGTGCTATCAATTAACAATTCAGTAAATTTTCCAATCATTATCTATATCTGGTCTCCGACTGAACTCGAGATAAAATATTACAGGACACGCCATACAGAATCTACATATATCTGCTTCAAAATATTATGGATAATTTTCTTAATATTGTATGGGCATCAAATTGTGCTAGTATATACTCTGAGAACCACATACAATTATGATGTATATGACTGTTTGGCACGTCGAATGACTTTTATACTTTGCAACCGTAACACAATTGGTGTTCCACTATTTCTATGTAGTAATAGATTACACAATATATTACTGCTTTGTAGATTAATTGGTTTTGTGAGCTGAGAGAGATCATCCCAGTCCTATATTCATAATATCGTTAAGATAACATCGCCTTCCAGGTAAGTATTATGTGCCTATCGAGTGGAACTTTTGGAAGAGCCGGACCAACTACTAACGAAAAATTTCATAAAAAAAAGTTTGAAAGTTGCATGGATAATTTACGCAACTCCCGTTTTAAAGTCGTCAGTCTATACGTTATTACTCAAATTTATCAACTTACTCAAAGTTCATAGGCTTTGACGCATGAAATTTTGTTCATTCATATAACCTTTGTTTTAGACATGGTCATTTTGGATTTTTTTTCACGTAATCATGACTTGGGCTTTGCCTATAGACGGGTAATCCCGTTACTTTTATCTCGGTCTAAGGGCTCACGGGCGGGGTGTGGGACCGGCTCATGATGCACAGAGGAGATTCGAGATTGTATTTGAAGTTTGGGTTTTGATTCACTCACAATGTACACTGATTCCTGCCCATCACGCTTTATTTTTGGACGGTTCCATGAGTGCCCTATCGCTACGCCATCTTGGGATTTTTTTTTTTATTTATTGATTACGTTTAAACACGATATTTGTTTAGAGGCTTCGGAGAACAATAAATATGTATTTATTTAAGGAAAACCTCAAAGATTTGAATTTTCAAAGTTGAAGAAGTTTAGATTCAAGCTCTTTTCACTGCGATAGCATAAGATTATCTTAGGTAACAAACTCATCAGATAACAGTGGGGCGATTGTGGACATGAAATGCAGTTAAATTAGAGCTATTGCACGCGTTACTTGGGTCACGGCAATTGTCGTTTGACCATTCAAAATGTTTCCGAAGATCTAATAGTCACAACTCAGAACAACTTTTGTAGATTGGCAAAAAGAATTACTGTGAGCTTTATAAAATTAATAGATATTATTTAACATAGAGTATTTTATCGGCCCTCATGAATGACTAAGTTGTTAGAATAATCTTTACAACCAATATTATAACTTCTTATTCTGAGTTTATTTCTTCCTTGTTATGAAGCATAAATATCTATGGTTTCATTGTTACTAGCTACTTAGCGCGTTCTTTGCCGTTATCTTTTGTGAGATATACTTACAGATAAAAACGCCTCTAATGTACAATTATTATTTTATCGCGTAACATTATCGAAATGACGATTGTGTTTGGTGAAAGACCGCACATAAAACAGGATTTTGAATTATGAAAGAAAAATTTCATAGGTTACTAAAGTGAATTGAGTATAATTTCAAAAATTCAACGAAGATGAACAAAAACGTAAATTGAATTTATTAAAAATTAAAACACAAAAAATAGGAGCATAGTGAAACAAAGTAAATCGCAACATAAATGTAGTGGTATCAAGCCAATGTCAAATCCGTTAATCAGTGTACCTAATTGTGTACATTTTCAAGGGTTTCTTTGTCTTCCATGTCTTTAACTGTGGAAATGACAGCTATTTCCTCATGAATATAAATAATGTAATGGATTTTATATGCGCCTTATCCTCCTAAGAAGCTCAAAGGCGGCTTTCAATGCCATTATTTACCATCGGCAGACCTTAGCCATCCAGAACTTTCTCAAGTGCAATCTGCAATTAACAGCGCTAGAACACTAAACATATTCTGAATTTAACAACTTGGGTGGAGTGGAAGGAGCTTCGTGTAAAATGCCTTGTCCTAAGGACACGGCCTCGGATTCGATTTCACGACTCTCGTCGAGAGTCCGACAAGCTAAAACATTTAGGCCATCAGACCGCCAAAATGCATGTGCACGTCTGAGTAAGCATAGCGACGTACACGTAATATAGAGTTTTTAAAAGTGGCATGAAGAAAAGGAGGACATTAACCGCTTACTAAATGAGGAGGCATACGTTAGGGGCGGAATCAAAAGGGTTTAATGAGACTTCGCTCCCTCCCCTAAAATGTACATAATGAATGTTGAAACTAATGAAAATTAACGGTAAAAACCTGCGAGTATAATAATAGATAAAATGCATTCCTTATACTCTTCTATTATGCTGCTCTCACACTATGCCGAATATTCCTTGGCGAATGATAAAATTTTGCGTTTCGCAGAAAAATTCGTCAGAAAATACAAGATTGGGTTGTTTTGAAAAATATGAAAATCTAGATCGTTTACAAACTGTCTTACCAATCTTTGCGAAGTGTTTTGCGACCTTTTAGTGAATTCCATAAGAAAACCTTGGTGTATTTTTTTGGCAATAATAATAAAGAAATTTCTTACAATTAATTTCTGATGAGCAAATGCCTTTATCGACCCTTATGAATGCTTGCGATGAAAATTGTTGCACAGTCTAACGAATTCCTTTGGCGAGTATCAGTTGAATAAGCGAATAAAACAGCATGCGTTTGCGATTTTTTAAACAATTCTTTTCGAAATACCTTCGTTTGTGTAAAAATTTAGTTTTTCAATGCTGGAGGTTGGGAAAAAAAGCTGGAAGGGGTCAAGGCAGAGCGAAATCAAGACCAGAATTACAATGTAGTCCTACCAAAGATGACCAAAGGATGAAAAACAAAGAAACAACAAACAAAACAAAACCAAACAAACAAAAACAACAAATAAAACAACAAGCAATAAACCCAAACCAGAACAATAACACAATAAAAAAACCAACCGATAGAACAGTAGAAAGCCAAATAAACCCAGAGCGGAAAATAATAAAGTCCGAATGATTGAAAGATCCGTTGGCCAATCGTGAAAAAAAATTGACAGTCAAAATTTGCCCAAACCTTTTCACGAGTATGGCAGTCTTACGGTGAATGAGGTGGTTTGCGCAGTTATGTGAAACGAGTATAAAAAGAATGTTTACGATCAAATGCAAATCGACATTGCCAATCAATACTGAATTGGCTTAAACGAATGCATATGAAAATTTTACCGATTGGATTTAGAATTTCAGATTCTTTGCCGAATATTAGGAGCGATGTTTCTAAATAGGTTCGTGTTAAAACTTCCAAACGAACGGCGAACGATTACTTGAGATGTGAAAGTACGGATGTCTACGATAGCTATAGGCGATCAATTGCGAATGAGGGCGGCGAATGAACATTCTTAATGTCAATCGCAAAGGGATATTCGGCAAAAAAGATAGTGTGAGAGCACAGTATTATTCACAAAATGAATTGTTTTTCTGCATTTTACAATTATTTAAACGTACATCTAAAAATGTGATTATCCGAACATCGTTCTTTTGTTTCCCTACCGTTAGCTGGTTGCAGGTTTCTTAC
>CAJDSM010055924.1:0-10357 GCA_903981925.1 Ostrea lurida | reverse complement strand
TCATTCACCACTGATGATATTTTATAAGCTATGATGAACGCATGCGTGAACAAAAGAACTTAGCGCGTGTTAACCAATGAAGAGAATTTGTAGTCAACACCTGGCACCACATGATTATCACTAATACTCAGCAATCATTCATGGATTCACCCTTTTGCCTAATACGTGAATATTTTAAAATGTCAATCAAGCAAATAATCACACAAAATTAACTAATTGTAAGCAACCCGATAAGTTCATGCAAAATAACATGAACAGAAACCATTTAGTTTAATGAATAGATGATCTTATCATGAAAATGCTTCCTCTTAAAATTGCAGAATGTAGCGATGGAGATGCTCCTTGCAACTGGTGATATTATGATTTTGATAAGTGAGGATTTTTACCTGTACAGACTACCCCCACGTCCTCCGTGTGGTCACAGTCATTGTTGCCGATTTCTGTCTGGTTACATTCCAGTATGTTAGATTCGCCACCTTTGCACAGGACATCATCCAGCCAAATATTGCCACTGCCCGCTCCGAAGTTGTTGGGATACGCATTGCCACTAAAAACCAATGCAATCCATGGAAACAAAATGTAAAGACAAGTGCTAAATGTCAAGTGTGTAAATACGTGGGGGAGATAATTTTAGAATACATTTCCCAATATCAACGTAATGCAATGCGATTAGATAGAGAACTAGAGCAAAAACACTAACCGGGATTCGAACCCAATTTCCCAAACTATATAGACATGCCCTTTATAAATTGAGCTAGCTATAGGTAACTGTGCAGACGACCGCTATATTCCTCTATCCATAAATGTCTTCGCCGGGATTTTAATCAGGTTCCTTGAATTTCTACTCTGGTGTTTTACTGGTCAAGATCGTATTGTTAAAGATAAATATCAACTAAAAGCCAACAGAGAAGGTTCCAAAGAAGTGATATTCCATATGTATTTCATGCAGACATGAAGCCCACTACCGACTGCAGTTGTGGTTCCACGGATCTCAGAAGTCGACCATTTCTTATCATTAGTTCAATTCGGTTTATACATTGTAACTATCTACTGCAGTTGGTAGTGGACATATGTAATCAGCCGATATTGGCAGATTGAACTCACTATGGTAGTCCCAATTGTTTACACAGAATTTTAGCCGCTGCTGTATTGAACGAGTCATCACACACCGTGCCCCATGCACCGTTCAGATTCAGTTCCACTCGGCCACTGTTGGAATCAGAGCCTCCAACCAATCGGAACTTAACAGAAGCTGAAATTCCATGACAAAAATATGTAGTTATCGTTATATAAAACTTTATATTTATCATTGATTTTCATTATATATGCCAAATTCATTATTACCAACATATTTCATATTCAGATGATAATCAATCCAAATCTCATTTGAGGTGTTGCACCAATAAAACTTTATACCAGTAAGTACAATTCGTGTGTGTCAATATAAATGGCGAAGTTAGCAATGTATTAAACGTAATCATAGTCCTAAAANCTATACCAGTAAGTAAAACTCTTGTGTGTCAATATAAATGGCGAAGTTAACAATGTATTAAACGTAATCATAGTCCTAAAAACATATATACAAAGTCGAGTGTAGGACAACACGGACCTCCGACAAAAGCGAAGGCAGGATGTAAAGGCAAAGATAACGAACAGTGATCAATCTCGTAAGTCCTAAATAGAATACAAAAACAAGAGTTGGGCAAACACGGACCCCTGGACATACCAGAGGTGGGATCAGGTGCCTAGGAGGAGTAAGCATCCCCTGTTGACCGGTCACACCCGCCGTGAGCCCATAGTCTTGATCAGGTAAACGGAACAATCCGTAGTCAAATCAGTGTGATGCAGTGCAGGATCAAGTGCCAAGGAGTAAGCATCCTNATGCAGGATCAAGCGCCAAGGAGGAGTAAGCATCCTCTACCGACAGGTCACACCCGCCGTGAGCCCTTAGTCGAAACAAAGTAAACGGGATTCTAGTACGAAAATATGATTTAATCACGTGACTACCTGCATCGCAGACGACACCTGCGTCCTCGTTATGGTCACAGTCATGGAAGGTGTCGCTCCGACACTGGTCTAAGTCTGTCTCTGTACCAACGCACTGCAACTCGTCATAGAATATTTTCCCGGTACCTGCACCAAAGATACCCTCCACTGTCGCTAAGTGCACGTTCCTGATAACACACAACTGGAGTTAATACTAGTAAGATTTAAGTATGCGTGAGTTTTGTTATACATGCAGCAGTCAGGTCTGGTAATTTCGGGGAACGGATAAATGTAGAACAGAAACGAAGCCGGGAAATTGACCGAAATTATACAATATAATATCGGCGTCATTTATCTGCAATTATTTGGCAGTTTATATGCGTATGCATGTACAATATGTGACTATGTTCCCAACAATTAAGTAGCGTCTTTATGCAGATATTCATTGACAATATACCGCCCCAGTTCCCGTTCCAGTAACGCACTCTTTGATGCAGTATACATGTACGTTTTTAACAGTACGCTAGTGTGCCTAGGGTTTGTTGTGGATTTCTATAACTACATGTAATTAGCGGTATCACCTATCTGACTGTCTTACCCTTTTGATCCCAACNGTAACTAAGCGGTATCTGACTGTCTTACCCTTTTGATCCCAACATTCGGCAGACAACCTCTGCATCGAGCAAGTCAAACTGGTCATCACACAATGTCCCCCAAAGTCCATCCTTCTGGATCTCCACTCGACCTTGACCCGCCGAGCCAGCAGGTCCCGCCAAACGGATGTTCTGAACTACAGCTAGAACAACACAAACCTTAATTACTCTATAGTGTTATATCATCGGTTCATAAGGTAAAAATACAGTAACCTGAGTCTTAGGTAAAATGCAAGTTCAGTGTAATTGATGTAGAAATGAAAGCCACGTGACAATTTCGTGAGTAGAAGTGTTAGGTAAAGGTAAATTGCAAGTTTATTGTAATTAATATGGAAATAGACCTTCTACGTCATGAAAGTCACGTGCCAATTTCGTGAGTGCAATAGTCCTAAAAGGAACTCATATTTTCTTATGCCATTTCAATGATATGAGATTGAGGAAACACTAACAGTGATGTTTCTGTAATTATGAAACATTAAACGCCTACATTTTCCCATGAATGTCACCAGATTGTGGTTTTATTTCAATTCCTTCTCATACAATTTTAGTAACATGGTAATATTTATCAATGCTAAAATCTGTTGAAAAAAACACGCTGTTCTTCCGCGGCAATTTTATCGCTTAACCTTGATCGCCCAAATGAAATAAAGAATCGAATAAATTGGCTTGCACAAAATTTCAAAATGAGAATTTTGCTAAATGCTACTTTGAAAAATGCAAAAATCCTTACCCTGGCTGTAACCGATTAACAGACCTGCAAATAATTCAATAGTTAGATTACAAGACCAATTCATTTACTTTATATATGCATACAGTCATCTTTTCTTTTTTTTTTTTTTTGGATAGTATACTCCGTAACTGTATTACAGCATAAATAATTTTGTAACGTGAGGAATGCTATAATGTCCCCAAAAAATCTTACTTATTAGGATCCACAATGGGGCCATGTTTCCAGGCGGTCTTGTGAGGGTTCTGTCTTATCAGAGGAGATAAGATCTTGATAAGGTCCTTAGATAGGTCACAATGATCTCCGTGGTTATGATTCTATACATATGCTAATTGCATATTCCATAGCAGCATCTTCTATTCAGGTGTCGTGATGCTCTGATCCAACACTCAGAAGATAATGAATGATACATCATTAAGATCAAGATTAATTCAATTGAATCGCTCTTTGATTTACATGTTAATGACTCGAAATCTCGCCATTTGATGAAAACTTTAGATATGTTGTTGCAGGCATTTTGGTAGCTTAAGATTTCTAACAAAATGCAATTTTTATATTGAATGCATGCGCATTCATTTGGAAAGAAAAGTCATTAATCTAAATAAGATTCCATAGCTGTTATATATGCATAGTATCCAACACTATTCATCGAGATTTTTGTACATTCATAAACAAAGAAGTAGGTCATATATATGTTGAAAGTATAATGATACACGATCTTGAATTATGTATCCTATCGATGGCTTATCTCCTATCTAGGAAACTCTGTTCATTTACATATAGCATTAGGACATCAGTCTTTTGACACCAATTCTCTACATGACGATAAGGACACATCGTTATCTCGACACTATTTCTCTACGTGACACACTAGACAGCAATCATTACAAATTAATTATCTGCATGACCGCATCGAAGGCAGTATTCGTTCACTTATTCTGAAAATGTTGTGTCAAATCAGGCAGGCTTTTAATTACTAATTATTATTTTTTTCATGACGCGTTTGTTCAGCTTATAAATAGGCGCAGTAAGCATCGTGTAATTATAAAGTCGAATGTAAGGCAACACAGACCTTCGACACAAGCGAAGGCAGGAACGGTGCCGTGGAGGAGTAAGCATCCTCTGCTGACCGGTCACACCGCCGTGAGCCCTTAGTTGAAATAAAGTAAACGGGATTACCAGTCGTCAAATCTAATAGGAAAATGACTAACAAAGGGTATGAAACAATCAGTCAACATATGACTTAGTGATAATTGTAATCGCAAACAAGGTCATTATAGCGACCGTAGAATTTGCGAAATGATGACTTTAAGAGATTCATAAAATCCCTGCAAAATCAACTTTTTGTTACATGTAGTAGTTGGCCTCGCTTTAAAAAGTCCTTATACGCATAGCATGCTCTTGCATTATCGATATTAATTGGGAGATATACACACCATAAGCAGGTGATAGTGTAATATTAACTACATAGAAAGGGAAAAGTTGATGATTGTAAAGTTAAGTCATCACACTTATCATAAATGTTTGTTTTCAGTCTGTCATTAGAGTCAATATTAAGTAAAAATATCCAAATATGAAGCAGATATGTCAGATTCTGTGGTGTCCTTTCTCTTCGAGTTCGTCGAGATACATGTATATCAAATGGATATAATTTTAAATTACTATTGTTAATTGAAGGACATCATCTATAATTAATAGCAAGTAACCTATATGTAAGGTTGAAGGACACGCAAGTTTTTTGTTTTTTAATCCGTAACAGTTTTTGAACAAATCTGCTTCATATGAAATAAAATGAGTCTGCCATCTGTTGACCATTAAAAAAATGACGCACTCGGATATCATTTTCTAATGCTAATCCTCTTTTTAGTGCATGGCAATAATTGCTTGGATGTTTTGCATCACTAATGGCATATTAGATCACTGATTATCGACATGGTGTTTAAGAGGACAATAGGTCGTGATCACGAATTCTGTACATGATACGTTCTAATCAGGAGGCTTTGCATAACTACTTCTGTAAATGAAAAGGTGAAACAACGACCAGTGAATCCTCTCATAAGTTCCTAAACGGGCACAAACTAAGAATTGGGCACCAAGGCTCCTGAATATACTAAAGGAGAGATCATGGAGCTTAGGAGGAGTAAAGATTCCTGTCGACCGGTTACACCCGCCGTGACAATCCGTAGTCAATATAATCGATAAGGAACGGTCTAATAACCCTCGTATGAAACACGTCAGTCCAGCAATTTGACCTAATGACAGGTTGTGTTGGCAAATTGGATAATTACAACGACCATATAATTTGCGAAAGGACTCAACAGCGTACATTGATAGATTTGAATTTTGCTGCGTTGTAGTGAGAGTATGAAGTGACATTAATTAGCTTCCCTGAAAAGGGGAACATTGAAAATATCAAGTCATATCTAATGGCTATTTGAAGTCGGGAATTAGAATCTTGGCGCTGATGTTAATTGAGTTTGACCTCTGAACCCCTCTTACAAGTTCCACCTCTTCAGCTCAATTTGATGTATTGTTGAGAACTATTTACTCACGCTAATGGGAAACAATTTTTCATCATTCTATTTACTTTTTATTTAAAAAACAACATCTAGCACTATTTATGATGGAACTGGCGGGCTTATAGGTAGCAGTAATATTGATTCTTCTGATAATGCCCTCAGATCCGTCCACACTGGAGACTTTCATTGTATATGGTAGTCCTGTAGTTGTTGGAAAGAGGAATGTTGATGGCTCGGAGTCCAAGGATGATGCGGCAGTAACCTGATGTCTTGTCCTCGTGTTGTTGAATGGGTTCCCTTAAGCACACAGTAAGTATGTGATGGTACAGAGACAAGATATATGGTGATCTTATATCAGTAAAGTATAGTGACATTTGATTTCTGTCTGCGGTCTTGTAATGTCAGCCATTGTAGGTTTTCATTCACCTTTTGGTTGCTGTTTTGGTTCTGTAATTTCCAGTCCCAAACTTGCTGCTCCTTTTTGCACCATTTCCGTTTATAAATATTCCTCTAATTTGATATACCGACGAGATCGCTCTGTCTTCGC
Organism: Ostrea lurida; assembly: GCA_903981925.1. Classification (NCBI taxonomy): domain Eukaryota; kingdom Metazoa; phylum Mollusca; class Bivalvia; order Ostreida; family Ostreidae; genus Ostrea; species Ostrea lurida. The sequence continues at coordinate 3,925 of CAJDSM010055924.1, read as the reverse complement.
TACTCGTTCAATAATGTAAACTGAAAGTTCAGTTTCAAACCATCAAATATGGCGCCCAAATACGAATCAAGAAATCGCATCTTGTATGGAAATTGTTCAAAATGGTCGGATAAAGCCTAAAACATTACTATGACGGAGATCCTATGGAGTTTTAGCCCTCTCCCCGAATTATTTTTTTAAAAAGAAGAGGGTTATATTATTGCAGCTAGACCCCTTGAGGACTCCCCTCAGTACCCCCGTACTTGTCGCAAGAGGCGACTAAATGGGACGCTCCTTCGGATGAGACCGCAAAAACTGAGGTCCCGTGTCACAGCAGGTGTGGCACGATAAACATCCCTCCCTGCTCAAAGGCCATGAGCGCCGAGCAAAACAAACCTAAACTTGCAGTCCTTCGCCGGCAATGGTGACGGTCTCCATATGAATGAAACATTCTCAAGAGGGACGTAAAACATTCTGTCCGAGTTCCCAGCCGTTAACGTAGACGTACTAAATTTATCGGTATCTTTTATTGGCACTGTAATGCATTCATGAGAAAAATGTCTGTCATTACAATTTGTAAAGATATCAAATGCAAAGAAATGTTAGGAACATCAGAACAAATTTGAATAATTAAATTTTTCACAAGGTCTCCATATCTGTTCTATTACGAATTTTCAGGTTTTCGGTCAGCAGAGGATGCTTACTCCTCCATGGCACCTGATCCTACCTTCGCTTTTGTCGGAAGTCCGTGTTGCCTTACACTCGATTTTGTATATGTTTTTTGGATTATGATTACGTTTGACACAATGTTAACTTCGCCTTTTTGTATCCGTGTAAACCCTAATTTTACGGTTCATACCGTATAGACTGAACTTCGTACGTCACAATTCTATACGTCACAGACAAATGTGACGTCGGTTGAAGCTAAATTTCCTACGACATGAACTTTGACAGTTATTTTGTTATTCAGAGCTTCGAAATCAAGTTTACGACTTCAAAATAGTCGGAAATTTAATTATAAGTAATGACTGTTATAATTTTCAAGTTTACCGGATATTGAACCGATGTTGCCTATTTGCAAACATAATATAATCCGCTACGCGGTCATTTCTTAATTATATGTTATATCATGATCACTCGTGTCAAACTTAAGATTTTACAAAAAAGAAAAACAATTTGGAGATTTTTATAATAACACATTTTCACATAAATTATACATTATGATTATTGATAATATTGCAGAATATTCAGGAACGGCTCCATGGGAGGATGTCGAATCATGCTGAAGGGAGGGAACTGTCTCCAACCAGAATGTCATTCTGTCCTTGAACAAATGTTCTCCTACCGCCATTGTCTGATTTATCTTTAAATAGCGTTCGGTTTCTGAATCAAATGCTGGCCAAAACGTTTGCAGACTGTTACCGTTGGGATTTCTGTAATAGGAAAAATATTGATAAACTCTTGCCTTATTCGAAGTCTTTTTTTATTTTGATAAGATTAAGCATACGTACCCAGATTTAGCAAAATTGGTTAAATATGTCACAAAATCATCGTTCAGTTTCATCTCCTCTGCTGTGTAATTAAAGTTTTTGTTTCTGAAAATAAACCACACTTCATCGCCATGTTGCGCCCCAGTTAGCCAACTTCGACGAGATGAAATCACCGGAAAACTAGGTTTATGCACGAAAAGAAAGTGATAAGTGTTTTTCCGCTCCGACTCTTTTAATCCCATCATGGCTGAACGGTGCTTTCTTAACGTCTGCATTGCAGGAGCCGCGTAAAGCGCATCACCATACATGTCAAGAGTTGAATGACCTTGATCAACGGCTGAATTCTTCCTTGAGTACCTCTTGCAAATTTCGCTAGCAAGGGTCGTATCGGACTGAAAATAGTCCCGAACCAAGGACCGGACCACTCCGTCACACATCGCAGAGAAAGAAACTCCATCATTCAAACTGAAGTTGTAAAACTTCTGCATGTCTTTTAGTTTTGATTTCAGTAACCAGCCATCTTCATCATTGGTACCAGCCATGACATCAGCACTTCGGAAGGTTCGGAAACCCTCTGATTCCGGATTATTCATGATAAGTTCCGGGGAATCCAATAAAATGTCATTGTCAATAACAGGACCCGGTCTCATTATGAAGTCATATTTATCATAACTAGTTTTCATTTTTTCAGTAGCCCTCAGAATTTCATCTGGTGTCTTGGACTTTAAACATGAAACAATATATGACGAGTTTAGAGTTTTGCTGTCAAATTCAACAGATGCGTTGTAACATCCTGCGAATTTTGCTACACGGAAAGCTGCATTGCGTGCGTCGTGTGTAATAGCGCGTTTAGTTAGACCTAACCCACTCATTGCGATAGCTCTGTGGAACAAGCCGAATGAGTGTTTAGAAAGAAGAAGTAGTCCTATGCTGTATCCCCCCGCCGAATGACCAAATACCGTCACACGAGAAGGATCCCCTCCAAAATTTCGTATGTTCCCCTGAATCCACTTCAGGGCCTGAATTTGATCCCAGAGACCATAATTTCCGGGCGATTGGTCGTCACCTGTGCTTAAAAACCCCAGCATACCAAGTCTGTAATTGATTAGAACAACGACAACGTCACCAGCAGCAGACATTCGTGCTCCGTCGTATAAATTGGCGGACTTCTTGTAGTATCCTCCGCCGTGGATGTATACCATAACAGGAATGTTCTTTGTAATTGGTCCTGATGGAACGTAGATATTCATGTGCAAACAATCTTCAGAAATATCCATATTGGGTAAAAAGTTTGTGTATGATTTGCTGATTTTCTGAATACACGAGGGACCAGGTTTAGTTGCATTTGATATTCCATCCCACGGAACAGGAGGTAGTGGTTTACTAAACCTCATAGATCCAACAGGGGGTCGGGAATATGGAACCTTCAGGAACTGATATACTTGAACCCTTCCTTCCTGTCTCAGAGAACCTTGAATCCTCCCATACGTTGTATTGACAATGCCATTCTGGAATACAATCCCTTTGGCGACAGACAAAAGGACGCACAGAAGGAGAATCATGACGACTGTTCTGAAATCCCAAACATAAGAAAATTACTAAGTACGCAGAGAAGTGGTGTTTTGAAATAAGAAAATCAACTTACGTTTACAGGTTGATGGATGGATAATATTAAACCATGTACCAAAGGTAAAGTTTGATACCGAAAAATGTAAACACTTGACACAATTTGTTTTTACTTCAACGAATCTGGAATGGAGTTGTTATCAGGAATGTTGAAGTGCGATAAATTGAGGACAGTTTTGTTAAAATGCTTGTAAGCCGGAACGATTTACATGAAGTGCAGATTGTGGTAAAGGTATTTTAACACGAAACTGTCCAAAGTCTCCAAAGTTTTCTTCCATCTCTCTCTTGTGAAACGTTAAACACGCCTTAGCACTGAGATAAAAACGGATTTTAAAAAAAACAATGCAATACTTTGAATATTATTTGAGGGGCATTTTAGTATCAAGCTTAATTTGGTCTAACTTTGTAGCATTTTGAATTCTTTAAAGTAATAGAATTGCTAATGTTTGAGAAGTGATAACACGTGTTCAATTGATGTGAATATAGTGTCGCAATAGACTTGAATTCCATAGAGATTAGTACAGTTTATTTTTGGATCGACACAAACACCTGTAGTCACATGCATACAATGTATCTGCTGTAATCTTAAATATGAGACAATTATTAACTATCTCCTTATACATTGTAATCCTATTCGTATAGCTTTTTATGTTCTTATTCGTTCTACTCAAACGAACATAAATAATTTATAAAATAAGCACAAACACATATATTAGGATATGAAGCGCTCTGAAAGTGCAGTTTAATTATACAGTTCATTCTACATTCCCAACATTTTCAGTTCCGTTTAGTCTTCCTGTCTACAAAATAAAAACAAGCTATCAATGATA